>JAQFVV010006351.1:2577301-2874801 GCA_028023455.1 Epiperipatus broadwayi
ATAATTATATTATAAAGCAGGAAATTGATTGGGTGGGAGCGTGTATTGATATTTGTATAGATCGGTGCACATATTCTATAAGTAATAGCCATAAAAAGTAATTGTGTTTTGCATAGATAAGCACTCATAAAATAAAATAGACATTTTTATCGATGAAATTATAAAAATGACTATGTCAAATATTGATCACTTTATTCCAGATTATTTAAAATTTTCATGTGATAAAATGGGTATTGATTATATTACACGTTTATTACATACTGAAGTGAGATGACTATTCAGAGGGAAACTACTATTAGGAATCTTTGAACTTCATAGCAAGTTGTTGGTTTTTTTTAATGTCAAATAATTTATTACAGAATTTTATTAAATTTTTAGCAAATCTTTTATGATTAATGAGTCTTCCTTATTTGAATTAATAAATTTTTAATTCAAGATGTAAAATTGCTTCTTTTGATATAAAATTACAATTTTGGTTTCTATAAGTGATCAGAATAACCTTGTCTTCCCAAATTGCATGAATTTTTAATTAAAATAAATTGTAATGTTTATAAGAAAATTTCAAGATAATTTTAGAATACTTACATGAATTATAATAAATTATTTTGAAAGATTTTTCAAAGTCCTTTGAGGATAATTATTGGATGAGGAATCCATGTACAGTGACAGATTAGCTGATAGGCCTCAGCATAAGTGATTATAAAAAAAGTAATTGTTTTAATTAGTGGCTCTGATTTAAACCATATATATATAAATGTCATTAAATGATTTCTGGACAAATTTAATTGAAGATTGATGTGTCACAACTAGATAATCATGTTTTGCTTTCTTTTGCAATGGCATATTTATGCAAGTAATATAATTTTCTACTTCTTCTTTTCCTATGTATTGATTTCTATTATAACACATCATATTATTTACACCTTTTTAAACACTTTATCAATACTTTTATTTGTATTAAACTAACAGTTTTGACTGTCCTGCAGTCATCATCAGAGTTCTTGTTAATTCTATTTACAAGAGCTCTGATGATGACTGCAGACAGTCAAAACTGTTAGTTTAATACAAATAAAAGTATTGATAAAGTGTCTAAAAAGATGTAAATGGTATGATCTTTATGCAAGGTAGGATTTGCATATCATATTGCAACCAAATCAAAGTACAGTTTTCTGTACTTTTTTAAGTCTCAATGTTATATTGGATGTGAGAATTCAGCTTTCTAATATTGTGCTTTATTTCAAAAGAATTTGTAATTTAAAGATTCAAAATTTTATTATTTTCATGCATTTTGTTGTATATTAATTAAATTTTCAAAAATAACTTTTGTTTTCTGAACTCTTATATTTATTTCTTTAAAATATCTAAAAAAAAAAAAACCAAGATATTCCATTAAAGTTTTAGAAATGGTGAAGTTTTCCATCATATGAAAAGTTTCGAAAAAGCTGTTTTAGACAGATGTAACAAGGCAACCAACAAGTATTAAATTAGAAACATTGCATTTGGTTTATCAATCAGATTACCAGATCACATGATTCCCATTAGCATAACAATTTTAATTGATGGATGTTTCATAGCTGAAACTTTATTCTAGATTATTATAAGATATTATTCCCCATTATATTAAACATTTATCTTCATAAATCTACGAACAATTTTTAAATTAACGCACACATACATATTTATATTCCAAAAGTGAAAAATTGCATTTTATAGAATTTGTCATTTTAAAAATGTATGTGAAAGGAAACCAGTGTAATTGACATTCAGTGTTTTATTTTTATGGAGTTGTTTATTTATTTGGTTTTTATTTTTTATTTTTTTCTTGTTCATATATTTATATTTATAAGATCTGCTTTAGCATACAAATGAACTTTTTTATTTTTTTTATAAAATTCTCATAAAATAAAACTTTTCTATAAGAAGTTTTAATATATAAAGTGATTTTAATTAATTAATCTCTAAGCCTTTGTATTTTTTTAAAAAATTCTAAACTTCTTTGAAGACATTACATAGAGAAAAGGCTTAATATTTTGATTTAAATATTATGCTTGTAATATATATATATTTAAAAAAACAACATTATTTATTTATATAAAAAAGTCATACATATTTTTTAAAACTCATAATTTTCTCCGTCAACAGAGTTACAATTCATCTTTTATAATCAATCATTTACAAAAACAAAAAAAATCGTCCGTCATTCAAGCCAACTATCCCATCATTCCTTATTTTAAAAATAGCTTTATATTTGAAATTAAACACAAAGGTGATATTGTATGTCGCAATATATATATATGATAAATGTACTATATAATTCATTTATTTTAATTTTTCTAAATATAAATGAAATATTTATTAACCCTGAATAGAAGAAAAAAACCTTATATGTATATTATCAAGCTACGAATATATATGTGTCTACATATATTTGCTTCATTTTAAAATAAATTTAACTTAAATTATTTGTTAAACCAGCAAGCATCACATGATCACATCTCCAATACTAGCACATAATTGTTTATAAACAAAGCAAAGCAAAACTCCATATGGTAGTGCCACCTGTGCTAAACAGAGTAATCAATGGATGCCAGAAGGCTTTTGCATAAAATCCCTATCTAATGCCTACTCATCCAATATCCCCAGACTAGTTTCTGGTTTGTGGCCTTCGTCAGTGAGAAGCTTTGGATCTGAGAGGACTGCCCTTAGATCTTAGGATCTAATGCAACCCTCTAGCAACCACCTTTTAACTCTACTTAACCACAAAACTATGAGCACTACTATATGGAGTTTTGCTTTGCTTTGTTTATAAACAATTATGTGCTAGTCTTAGAGATGTGATCATGTGATGCTTGCTGGTCTAACACCAATCCTGCCTAATAGGGTAGTGGTGGCTATGGTTTTTAAAGAGCCAAAGACACCAAAATGTATGGGTGCTGAACTGAGTTCAGACCCATATGACTATATAAGCTATTGAGCTTAGATTGAAAATATTTTTTGTGTTTTCAATTTCATTCTCATGGTTTTGTAGTTAAGTAGAGATAAAAGGTGGTTTCTAGAGGGTTGCATTAGATCCTAAGATCTAGATGCAGTGCTCTCAGATTCAAAGCTCCTCACTGACGAAGGCCACAAGCCAGAAACTAGTCTGGGGATATTGGATGAATAGGCATTAGATAGGGATTTTATGCACAAGCCTTCTGGCATCCATTGATTACTCTGTTTAGCACAGGTGGCACTACTATATGGAGTTTTGCTTTGCTTTGTTTATAAACAATTATGTGCTAGTATTGGAGATGTGATCATGTGATGGTTGCTGGTTTAACACCAATCCTGCCTAATACGGTAGTGGTGGCTATGGTTGTTAAAGAGCCAAAGACACCAAAATGTATGGGTGCTGAACTGAGTTCAGACCCATATGGCTATATAAGCTATTGAGCTTAGATTGAAAATATTTTTTTGTGTTTTCAATTTCATGCTCATAGTTTTGTAGTTAAGTAGAGATAAAAGGTGGTTGCTAGAGGGTTGCATTAGATCCTAAGATCTAGATGCAGTGCTCTCAGATCCAAAGCTCCTCACTGATGAAGGCCACAAGCCAGAAACTAGTCTGGGAATAATGGATGAGTAGGCATTAGATAGGGATTTTATGCACAAGCCTTCTGGCATCCATTGATTACTCTGTTTAGCACAGGTGGCACTACTATATGGAGTTTTGCTTTGCTTTGTTTATAAATTATTTGTTGTATGCATATGGCATGAATGAAATCATGTAAACTATTTTCAAACATTCATATACTGGGCCAACTATAATCTGGCAACCTGATAATTATAAAATGGTTTAAACAAACAAACAACAAATTTAAGAATTTATTTTATTATAAATATCAACAATGTTAGTAGAACAGTTTAGTATATCAACTGTCAATTTACTAGTTAAACACAAGCTCAGTCTTGATCTTAACAGATCATATCTCAGAAGATAAATATATACATATACTTTTACAACTGTAATTCTGTAAGCATCTTAGTGCTCACACACATCTCTTTAGTTAAAACAGGCAAAACTCTATATATATTGCCACTCAGAGCAAGGCAGAGTAATCAATGGTTGCCAGAAGGCTTGTACATAAATTTCCCATTAAGTGCCTATTCATTCAATATCCCCAGACTAGTTTCTGGCTTGTGACCTTCGTCAGTGAGGAGCCTTGGATCTGAGAGCATTGCATCTAGATCTTAGGATCTAAATGCAACCCTCCAGCAGCCGCCTTTTATCTCTACTTAACTACAAAACTATGAATCTTAAGTTGAAAGCACTATAATATTTTTAATCCAAGCTCATTAGCTTATATAATCATATAGGTCTGAACTCAGTGCAGGACACATACATTTTGATGTCTTTGGTTCTTTAATAACCATAGCAACCACTATCCTATTAGGCAGTATTCATTTCAAGCCAATAAACATCACATTATCACCATTTCTTATGCTTGCTTATAAGTGTTATTAAAACAGGCAAAACTCTCTATACGTATTGCCACTCAGTGCAATACTTGTCTGGGGATATTGGATGAGTAAAGCACTAGATGGGGATTTTATGCACAAAGCCTTCTGGCATCAATTGATTACTCTGGTTTGCACTAAATGGCAATAGGTATAGAGAGTGTTGTCTATTTTAATAACAGTTATAAGCAAACATATGAAATGATGATCACGTGATGTTGATTTAGATTTTGACTGGAACTCATTTCCACTGCTAATGATGCCCATTCATTTTTCATTGTATACTTAGAGTTTTCACTAGTTTGCTTTCAATTTTTGATTTCCCCCTCTCTGATTTCATTTTACACTACTCTCTGACAAACTCTTCAGATTTTCTCTTCTCCATATCTTCCCTTCTTTCTGTGCACAAAAAAACATCATCCACAAATAAAAGACCCAATAATGTATATACTCTCTTGCCATTTATTAATGGTATCTCTAATCCTCTTTTTAGCCTTTCTATTGCTCTCTTCATTTTTCACAAATACATAAAAAATAAAATAGGTGACATAGGGCATCTTTGCCTTAGTCCTACTCCATTTTTTTAATATGTATAGTAATTACTTTCATATAATCTCTTAATAATATCCACTAAAGCTCCATCCATTTCTAAATTTACTAAACTTATCCATAATCTGTTTCTATTCACTTTATCATATGTCTTCTCTGTATCTATAAAAACATGTATAACTGTCTACCTGTATTTCTACTCATATCTATAAGTTGTATAACTACAAAAAAACTATCTATTCTATGCATATCCAAAAGGAAATCTTGCATTTCTCCCACAATTTTGTTTTCTTCCATCTATTGTGCAACCCTTCTAGCCATCATATATGCAAACACTTTATATAACACTGACATTACTGCTATCAGTCTCTAATTGCTTATATTTCTAAGATCCTTACTCTTTCTTTTAAATAGTAGCCTTACTCTTATTCCAACTATCTGGAAAATCTCTCATCTGTGCCATCTTATTAAAACATGATTATAGATTTAATTTTGCCCTATGTCCTAAATTCATTATCATCTCTGATGCACCTCCATCCAAATCTCTTGCCTTTCCACTTTTCCAATTTCTTCCCTGCTTCATTTAGTTCATTTTCTGCAATCCCAATATTTCCATTATTATAACTTTCATATTTATCACTGTCTTTCACATCTAACATCTTTTCTATATCCATTCCGTACATCTGACTATCTCTAATTCTTCTCTAAATCTACACTCTATTCCTTCCTCATCTAGTAATACTTTTTCTCTTTCCACTATATTCCTTCTTTTATGTATTTCCAAATTTTTTTACTCCTATCTCTTCCACTTTTATTAATATCCTCCAACAATTTACTATTCAATTTCATTTTCTCTATATAATTACCTATTTTAGTGATTCTTTTTTTAAATACTTTTCCCATTTAACATAACATCTTTTTAACTTTTCTTGTTCTTAATACTTATATTCTCTGCATGTGTTTTCCCTCTCTATTACACTTTTACTAACTCTTACTTTTCTATTACTTTTATTCTTCTGAATTTTCTCACCTAAAACTCTATGTGCCATTTTTCTACTTTACCACACCAGTCCTTATACTCACCCCCAACCAACTCTTCCATGGTTTCTTCAACATTTATTTTATATTCTTCTAACTTATTCTTATTATTCATTCTCCATTCACATCTTTCACTCTCCCTTCTACTTTTATTACTATTTTCCATCACATTACTAACCATTTCTATAATAAAGAAATTATGATCATTATTACATGCTCTCTCTTCATTATCAAACACTTTAATTTTCTGTAATTTATTTACCCCCTCTTTCTTTACTAATACACAATCTACTGTATAAAATATATTATTTCTAGACTATATGTATTTTCCCTCACAAATATTTGACAAAATACCAATGCTCAAATTCACTCTTTTACAAAAATTCTTTAAAAGCTGTCCATTCTTGATATCAACGTCATCAAATTATTCAATATGCACATTTATATTCCCTATAACCATTATTCTCTTCCATTTTTCTTTGAAAGTCTGTACATCCTTAACTAGGCCTTCATATATGCAACTGTTTCACTACATTATAGTTTCACTATCTCCAGTGGCTATATATACTATAGCCACCATCCATCTTTGTCTTCCTAACCTTATTTCAAACCACAAATATTCTTGACATTTAACAGTATTTAAATACTTTTCTGACATAACTTCTATACCACAACCTTTTTTTGGTTTTCTTTTCTATTTATATCCTGCCATACCAAGTCTTCCAGTGTAGGTTCTTTTCTTTCTTTATTAAATGTGTTTCCACTACTGCTAGTACTTCAAGCTCTTCATTTTTAACTGCTTTGTTTAATTCTAGCCACTTTTCTGATCTCTTACCACCTTGCATATTCAAATGTCCAATGTTAACAATTTCTTCTTTCCTAACTACTCTTTTATAAATTCATTTAACATTGTATATCTAGTGAAAACTATCTTATTTTAGATAATTTTGTTTCTAAAAAAGATAAATGTTACTATGTATGCAATGTAAGTTGAAGTTTTAAAATAGTGTCATCATATTGAAAAAAAAACAATAAATAATATTTGCTGAAAAAAAACTTTTTTTGCATTATTTTTGCTATATCAATCTATTATTATAAAGCACTGAGAATTTGAAATTCTTAAATCAGAAGTTGAATTCCAATAATGCGCTATTACTTTAAATATTTTAATTCTCTGTGCACTCCCATGTCAGTAAGAGTTTAAAAAACTTAAGTGAATCACTTAAGTTTAGAGTGCATTTATATATATACATCAACTTTCACTGACCATGATAAATTAGGGATTGAATCTTTCTCCTGCAATGGGTTAACTAGATTTGTACAATTCAAAATTTGATTATAACATCAGGCACACAATAGATTCAAGCCCTGATTTAGCATGGTCAGTGAAAGTTGGTGTATATATAGAAATGCATTCTAAACTTAAGTGATTCACTTAACTTTTTAAACTCTTATTGGTGTGTGAGTGTGCGGAGTTTATAATATTTAAAGTAACAGTGCATTATCAGAATTCGATTTCCAATTTAAGAATTTTTGTTATATCATCAAAATTAAAAATATAACAAAATATATGGAATTCATTAAATTTAAAGAGAGATATACAGTAATGCTATTATTCACTTATTCAACACATTAAGCTCTTTATTGCTGTTATATAAAAATATTTAATTTTTATTATGTGTGACTTATTTAGATATATGTTTCATATTTTATTTTAAAACTTCTTTAACTATTACTGGATCATTAATATATAAACCCTCACCTTCATTGAAAATCTTTGAAAGTTTCTTCACAAAAAGTAGTGTTACCCTGTAAATGTAAATCATAGTATTAAGACTATTCTAGGTGATAATGAACTGTGTTCTTTTAAAAAAAGTAAACTTTAATATAATGCTTTTATTGATGTTAAAGTTTAAAAACCAATCTAGAGAGATCAGCATTTGATGAACTATGGCTAAGATCAAAAGATTTCTCTTTTGTTTGTTTGTTTTTTTTTAGCAAAAAACATGCCGAGAAAGTATTTATGTTTTTTGGCTAATTTTCATACAAAGATTTCAAACTATAATTTGAAATAACTTTTTGATTGTTTATGAAGTATTTTTAATTATTTTTACACACTAATTGATTATTATAAAGAAATGCACAGGCAAAATTTCAATTTATTTATTTATATTATTTTTATAAAATGAGGTTAATAAAATTGACCATAATATAAATAAAAAATATGAGTGTTTATTACATCATTACCATAATATAAATAAAAAAATATGACAGTGTTTATTACATCATTACCTGCCATTATTGATTTGGTGTTAAAATGTTTTAAAATATTGTAATTTTTTTTCTCATACGTCAAGTGCGTTGATCAGGAAGTGAACACAGGCCAGCTGCTTGGAAGGCAGCTATGCTAACTGCTAGGCCACCACTGCTTGACTAAAATATTGTAATTTTTACAAAAAAATATATATCAGATTTTAAAGCAGAATTTGATAGTTTTCATAAATCTACTTTAATTCATTCATCTTAAAAAATAAACTAAAATAAAAATTAATTTGTTCATTTTTTGTTTTAGAGTATTAGGTCATTTAATGGACATTGTTATATTTACAAATCAAAATTGTAAATATTTAAAAACAATCAAGTTATTCACTTATAGAATTTATTTAAAAGAAAATTGAATTTTTTAGTATCAAATAAAATTTAAAAAAAAAACAGAAATGTTGAGCATTTCTTTAAATCTTCACCATATGGAACAATAAAAAGCACCAGAATGCAAGATGGGTAATGTCTTTTTTATTTTTTCTGACATTTTAACTATTTCTTATCATATCTGTCAAAGTATCATAAAAATCTATAAGAAAAGAAAATGTTTTTAAATTTTTTAAAATAATTTATAATTGTTGATGTTATTTTATAATACTTGTCTTTCTTACTTTAAAAACTTTTATAGTTTTTGCTGAAGTCTACATAAAATAATCCAAACACCAGGAAGTAGAAAATGAATATTAATGGGTCAATGATAAATAAATATTTTTAATAGAAAAAATGTTCTATATACATATATAGAAATTATCTTTAGCATAATACAATTATTTATATTATAGTTACTATTGACTTTTTTTTAAAAGTGAGTATGCTAAAAGAAATGAAAATTTCTTTATGAATTTAGAAAAAATGTTATTGATTAATTTCTAAAAATAAACAATTTATTCAATTAATTATAAATGTCCCTTTTTTGTTTTTATGAAAAAAAATATTTTAGATACTAATTGTGATGTAAATAACTTACAGTAATACATTCTATATTACTTTAATTTAGACCTATATATAAAAAACTAGTAATCATTAGATATCTTATATATAAAATCCATGCAAATATGTCATCACAAGACTGTTGACTGACTTGTAAATGTATGTTTTTTGTAAGGCTGGCATATGTCAAATTCACAATCAATTAAAAAAAAATTACATTTATGTGAAAAAAGTAATTCTGCTATTAAAAATAAATGCTTGGAAAAAATCAGTACTTGAGCGTTTAATTATAGAGATATAGTATTTAAAGCATGAAGAAAATGTGTTTATAATATATAAATTTGTGTTTGAAATATGATATTTGGGAAAAATAAATGCTATAGTATCATATTTATATTTAGTTTTTGGTTGGCATATTATTATGTTTATGCAAAAAAAGTAATTCTGCCAATAACAAAAAAAAAACACTTTAAAAAAATCAATACATGCGCTTTTAACTACAAAGAAATAGTATTTAAATCAAGAAAATGTGATTACAGTACATAAATTCATAAATGTGATATGTAGTGAGGAGAAAAATAGATGCTGTGGTACCATATTTACATTTAGTTTTGGTTAGCATATAATTGATCTCAAAATGATGGTCTTTTTGGCTGGATACCATTCTTACATTTATTTATATAACATTTAAATCTTTTGCTTAATTTACATTAAATCTTTAAATACTTTAAACAGGCTTTAATGTGTATTCAATGCATTTTAAAATTCATAATAATCAAGCATATTTTGCTGATAGAGGAAATCTTCCAAACCCCGACACAAGATAATGATCTTTATAAAGATACGAGTGGCCATCTTATCTTTAATCTAAATGTCCATTTATATAGGCAAATCTAAAGCATTGTGATTTGGAAGCATGAAGTAGTTGTTTTCTCCACTATTTAAGTTCACTATTTCCTTTACAAATTAACTTACGCAAAATCTTGCGATTTACGAGTTAATATTACGATCTTAAATTGGAAATTCTATAAACTATTGAAGAGTAGTAATTAATTTATTGAGTGCACAGAAAGCATATATAACTTTAAACAGGCTTTAACCTGTATTCAATGTGCTGTAAATCGCAAGATTTCGTGTAAGTTAATTTGTAAAGGAAATAGTGACATTAAACAGTGGAGAAAACAACTACTTCATGCTTCCAAATCAAGATGCTTCTGATTTGCCTATATAAATGGACATTTAGATTAAAGATAAGATGGCCACTTTTATCTTTATAAAAGTCAGCAAAATATGCTTTATTATGCTTTCTGTGCACTCAATAAATTAATTACTATTAAATCTTTAAAAAAATTTTGTTAAAGCAACCAATTAAAAAAAATCATGTCCTATTTAGAATGGGTACATTTAGTGAAATAATAATATTAAACAAATACCCAGACTGATTTCTAGATATTGGCTTTTATTAATGAAAAGTACTGAACTTCACATAACATTCAAGTAATCATATTTATCTATATTGTTTTCTAACTAATGTTTTGATAGTTTCAAACACTCTAAAATTTCAAATTAAAGTAAAAGTATTTTTCTCTTCATATTGTACATATTGAACAACAATATATTTTAGTAATCTGACTTATATGTATTTTGATTTTGACAAAAAAGATAATACAATAAACTTTCAATCCATTATTTTTTTAAAAGTCATAAAAAATAAATGATAGACATGTAAATATATAAGATGTAAGTTTATTAAAATGTATAGATAAAAAGTAATTTAATTATTATTCATTGAAATAGAATATAAATGAATTACAAAGTAGTCATTAGATTTAAATATATCTTAGATATTATAATTTAAAAGTTTACACCCTAAATATTTGAAGTTATGTAAATGTGTGTAGATATTGTTGTACATAATTGGAGATGGAGAGAATGGTTCTGCTTTGATAACACCACATGTTAGGTACTCAATTGTTACTGTGCATGGTGTGAGAATGAGAGTGAATAGTTGATTGTTTAATAATGCTAATAGGTATAAAAATTTCCTTATTCAAATGCTTTGTAGGTTTTCTACATCTAAATCATAATTGTACAAAATGTGGCTTGTAAATAAAATAATAAATAAATAGAGAACAAGAAACTTTATCAGATATGTGTCAAATTCTAATCATGATTAATATGAAAATATGCTTACCTTTGAAATGATATCCCATAACTAAAAAATCAAATTCATAATAATAATAAAAAGAATATATTAAAATTCACTAATGAGACTTGCTAAATATAAAATAGAAATGAATGGAATATTTTATTGAATTTAAACTATATTTACAAAGCAACTAAATATAAAGAATTTATTTAGTATCTTAATTCATTAATGTTAAATAATATATATGCTTATCAAATTCACACCTTTCTTTATTTTTGCCATAATATCCTATAAATACAATTTATCCAAACTGCTTCAAACACTTTTTAGCAAAATTCTTTATTTGTACATATATATACACCTATGTTTTGACTTGCTCTGAAAAACACTGCAGATCAATCAAAACGTAGGTGTATATATATGTACAAATAAAGAATTTTGCTAAAAAGTGTTTGAAGTGTTTTGGATAAATTGTAATATATATGCTTATTAAAACAGGAAAAACTTTCCATATAGTAGTGTCACTCAGTGGACACCAGAGTAATCAATGGATGCCAGAAGGCTTGTGCATAAAATCCCTATCTAGTGCCTACTCATCTAATATTCCCAGACTAGTTTTTAGCTTATGGCTTTCATCAATGAGGAGTCTTGGATCTGAGAGCACTGCACCTAGAACTTAGGATCTAATGCTACCCTCTAGAAGCCACCTTTTATCTCTACTTAACTACAAAACTATGAGTTTAAAATTGAAAGCACAATAATATTTTCAATCCAAGCTCATTAGCTTATATAATCATATAGGTCTGAACTTAGTTCAGTATCCATATATTTTGGTGTCTTTGGTTCTTTAATAATCATAGCCACCAAAAGAAATGGTGATTATGTATATGTTTATTAAGATTTGTATAGATAATCAATAGCATTTCAACATTCTCAGGGTAAAATAACTGTATTAATAAATTCAAATATTGCACTAGATCCACATGTACAGATAAGTGATGTGATTTCAAAATAATAATAATAAAAAATACATAGAGTCATTTAAATAAAACAATTGGTTCATCATTTATTTATGACATGTATTTCTATCTCTTTTTTTAGAGTGACAGCAAAAACATAAAATATTAAAGCAAGAACAATTCCATTTCCTAGGTTTATTAACTGATTTCTATGAAATTCATGTTGACATTTGATACTGATATATTGGTTTAAATCACATTTATGTTCAAATGAAGACCAGTTATGTCCTAAAAGAAAGTAAGACATCATCATCATCATCATAATAATAATAACAACAACAATAATCAACAACAACACCAATACTTGCTAACATCTAAACAGTGCAAGATGAGAAATTTGTTCTTTGGGTAGAATTACACTAACTTTCCAATTATAAAATACTCTTTAGTTTACATTAAATATATCTGTGTTTCTCGAAACTACATTACCCTTTTCTGGAATACTCATGTACAAATAATCTCTTAAAATAATCCCTTTTATTTAACAAACAGCCTTTAAATATGACAAAAGCATGACTATAATTATTTACATCATGCTTAACTTCATAATCACATTATAATGGTTCTGATAGATACTTTTTCATAATAAGTGCTTATAAAGAGTACATGGATCTCTACAATTATTCATATATATATACACACACATATATATAAAATATTATAATAGCAAATCTGCCCTTCAAACATATCTCATGATTATAGAATGAGCAAGTAAATATATATATTGTAACGGGCACACACCGTTACATTATTTATTTTAAAAAGTAGAAATTAAAAAGAAAAGTTTGCATATAAAAACTTTTTTTTTAAGACATAAAAATTGAAAATTAAAAGTCATTTAAACTTTATATATATAAAATCGCACAGATAAAAAATTATTAAAAGAAAACTATTAAAAATTAGTATTTTAAAACCAAATTTAAAAAAAAACTTAAAAGATTTAAAGATAAATATATATCATTAAAAAAAAGTACAGTTTAATTAATTCTATTGTATAAAATGGAAATGATTATTTTAATTAATAAAAGTAAACTAGCCCTTGGGCATTCCAACATTTATAAGTAAAGGTCAGATAGGAGAAAAACAATAGGAGCATAATAGACAATGAAAGAAATCCCTCAGGAAATGGACCTCAACAGAAGGATCATCATCATCGATGACGTAATGTCCATTGGATCCGAAAGTTTACATATAAAAGAAAAAGTTTGAAAATAAATTTTTAGTGAGTGAAGAAAAATTAAGAGAAAACAGAGATGTGTTAAGTCGGAGAGTTGGAGGTGAAGGGATTGAAATACGCACTTTCAATTCCTTCAGTTGTTATATATATAAAAAAGAAATGAAACATCGTTTTTCCTATATTGAGGACCACAGGATCATCGGGGGATTTAACACTGGATTCCAAATGGCAAGCAACTGTAAAGGATGAACTTTTCTAAAACAGTAAGAACGATATAACTAATGAACATTTCTAAAACCGTAAGAACTTTATGAACTCTAATGAATATTAATTTGAAAAAATAAGAACTCTAAATTCTAAACCTTTCAGTAAATAATACAAATAGAATCCTATCTGACCAATGTAAATTAATATTAATAATGTTATTTGATGTTTTTTTAAAAATTTAATTCCATTTATATTTTTTTTGTTCTTTTAAGTTTTATGATTTTTGTTTTTCATTAAACTAAACTTAAGTCAGGTGTGAATGGCTGCATAAATTCGCAAAGTTATGTTGGTTTAAGGGAGGGTAATCTTAGGTTATTTGTTTCATAGTTAAATTGGGTCATTGGATTGGATATATTGGTGTAATTAGTAGATGTAGTATGAGGTTCGCTATGGGAAGGATCACATATTACGCCACACCCCCCTTTTTGCCTATGGAATGGGATCGTAAGTTGGCAAAAAGGACCGCAATCCCTTCCTATGGAGTTTTTTTTCTTTTATTGTTCTTCTTGCCAGACAGATGTGACATTCCTGTACTGGACAAGAAACAATGTCTTCTTAACCATGCTGTTCAGATGTGCATTCCTGATGGTGTGGTATTTTGTGCTGTCGTATTCATACTGCATTGAATACATCGATATATCAGATGGATTGACATTGGTTTGGCTGCGAACTTTTGGCCTAAGGTTAAATCAGGGATAAAATATTTTTCTTTTCAAATGCAATCTATGTAGTTTATTCATACTCGACACTTAAATAAACTATTAAATTCATCTGTGCGAACTTCAAAATAAAAGTTAAAAATGTAGTTAAATGCTAAAGTAAACATACTAAAATAATAATGCTAAATTTTATATATATATGTGCGTAAATAAATGTTTGTGTGTTAATTACTGGCAGTGGCTTATTTTATATTTTTAATATTTTAAATATTTTCTGATAAGAATCTATATTTATAAATCTATGCGTCTCACTGAGCTAATGACATTGGGCTAATGGTCAGAATGGAAATATATGTAAAATAAGAAGATAACAGTGCATATATGCCTACTCTATAAATTTTCTAGGTTCAAGTGGCCTAGTGGCGCTCTGTCAACAGATACGGTAAGATTGCTAAACTTCGATCATCTCCCCGATCGTTATAATTGGACCCCCAACATGAGCCGATGTTTAATAAATCATGAGGACCCTGTGTAAATTTTTTTTCAAAATGAAATATTTTTATCTAATTACATAAAGTCGTATACTTTAAATCTTATAAAAGCACTGCCAGAAAGAAATAGCACATATATTAAAAATGAGAAAAAAAAGATATTAATAATTTTAAAACTATTTTTTTTTTTTAAAAAAAGTCAAACGGTTGCAATTAATGTGTTGTTTTTGTTAATATATATTATGCTTTAATGTGTATAGGTGCACAGCCATGTAAGTTTATGATTATAAATGTAGTACCTTACAATGAGTACTTTTTGGAATTTTACTTTAGTGTAACCCTATTTACGCATTTCAATCAGTCATAAATAAGTTAGTAGTAGATATAATTGTACTGCAAATATACACGTATAAGCCCATTATCCCTTAAAACATATTTACTTCAATGCAACTTTTCTTAAATAAATAATTTATATAATTTGCTTGTCGTGCAGTTTGTTAGAAATGAAAGATAGAGAAAATAGAATTCTTGGGGGGAGGAGGCATAAACGTAGATGGTCCTTAGGAAAACGATAGTCAACATTTTTTTTGTATATAATCTTTTTGTAAAAATTACTAACCGAATGTTTTTGTAAATGTCTTCATTAATCGTGTACCATAATTACTAACCCTAAGTAAAATATTTTTTTTTTGTTTATTTTTTTTAAGCAAGTTTACTGATATGTAATGGACACACATGCTGTTACATTATTTATTTTAAAAAGTAGAAATTAAAAAGAAAAGTTCACATATAAAAACTTCTTTTTTAAGACATAAAAATTGTAAGTTAAAAGTCATTTAAACTTTATATATATAAAATCGCACAGATGAAAAATTATTAAAAGAAAACTATTAAAAATTAGTATTTTAAAACTAAATTGTAAAAAAAAACTTAAAAGATTTAAAGATAAATATATATCGTTAAAAAGAATGTACAGTTTAATTAATTCTATTGTATAAAATGGAAATGATTATTTTAATTAATAAAAGTAAACTAGCCCTTGGGCATTCCAACATTTATAAGTAAAGGTCAGATAGGAGAAAAACAATAGGAGCATAATAGCCAATGAAAGAAATCCCTCAGGAAATGGACCTCAATGGAAGGATCATCATCATCGATGATGTAATGTCCATTGGATCCGAAAGTTTACATATAAAAGAAAAAGTTTGAAAATAAATTTTTAGTGAGTGAAGAAAAATTAAGAGAAGACGGAGATGTGTTAAGTCGGAGAGTTGGAGGTGAAGGGATTGAAAGACGCACTTTCAATTCCTTCAGTTGTTATAAAAAAAATGAAACATTGTTTTTCCTATATTGAGGACCACAGGATCATCAGGGGATTTAATGCTGGATTCCAAATGGCAAGCAATTGTAAAGGATGAACTTTTCTAAAACAGTAAGAACAATATAACTAATGAACATTTCTAAAACCATAAGAACTTTATGAACTCTAATGAATATTAATTTGAAAAAATAAGAACTCTAAATTCTAAACCTTTCAGTAAATAATACAAATAGAATCCTATCTGACCAATGTAAATTAATATTAATAATGTTATTTGATGTATTTTTTTTTATTTAAAATCATTTCAATTTTTTTTTTGTTCTTTTAAGTTTTATGATTTTTGTTTTTTGTTAAACTAAACATAAGTCGGGCATGAATGGCTGCATAGATTCGCAAAGTTATGTTAGTTTAAGGGAGGGCAATCTTAGGTTATTTGTTTCGTAGTTAAATTGGGTCAATGGATTGGATATATTGGTGTAATTAGTAGATGTAGTATGAGGTTCGCTATGAGCAGGATTGCATATTACACCGCACACCCCCTTTTTGCCTATGGAATGGGATTGTAAGTTGGCAAAAAGGACCGTAATCCCTTCCTATGGAGTTTTCTTTTTTTTATTGTTCTTTTTGCCAGACAGATGTGACATTACTGTACTGGCCAAGAAACAATATCTTCTTAACCATGCTGTTCAGATGTGCATTCCTGATGGTGTGGTATTTTGTGCTGTTGTATTCATACTGCATTGGATACATCAATATATCAGATGGATTGACGTTGGTTTGGCTGTGAACTTTTGGCCTAAGGTTAAATCAGGGATAAAATATTTTTCTTTTTAAATGCAATCTATGTAGTTTATCTGTGCGAACTTCAAAATAAAAGTTAAAAATGTAGTTAAATGCTAAAGTAAACATACTAAAATAATAATGCTAAATTTTATATACATATGCATAAATAAATGTTTGTGTGTTAATTACTGGCAGTGGCTTATTTTATATTTTTAATATTTAAAATATTTTCTGATAAGAATCTATATTTATAAATCTATGCATCTCACTGAGCTAGTGACATTGGGCTAACGGTCGGAATGGAAATATATGTAAAATAAGAAGATAACAGCGTGTATCTGCCTACTCTATAAATTTTCTAGGTTCAAGTGGCCTAGTGGTGCTCTGTCAGCAGATACAGTAAGACTGCTAGCTTCGATCATCTCCCCGATTGTTATAATATATATATATTTCAATAATAATAATATAAAATTTTTTAATGCTTAAAGTAGTTTTCATGTCAACACAGATGTAAATAAAGTTTATCTAACTCATTTATATTATATACACATAATACCTGTTAAAAAGCTTCAATCTTTTCATGAAATACTAAAGAATAAAAAAAAAAGATAAACAAATAATAAATCTGTATACACATCTATTTTAAACATTATACTTAATTGACCTCTTATATTTTTCTTATCTTTATTAATTCAATAAAGAGTTATGTGAAGAGTCTCTGCATTGATCTCGGCTTGAATCTATTAATATGTCTGATGGAGTCTTCTATTGATGAAAACATGAATTTTGAATAGTTTGAATTGATTTTGAAATATTATTTCTGCACATCATGCTGAGATGGACTGATAAGAGTAATCAGAATTATTGAAATACTTCTCCATCATAGTGTTGTTTCCTTTTTCCAGGTGAGGATGGCTAGTTGCTTAATACATTTTTTACATATGCATGTGCTTGTTAATGATTTTTCATTTGATGGAAATTAATAGATATAGGCAAAAAAAAAAGCTCTCACCTATAGTTTGTTTTCTTTACCTGTGTGTCAGCATTTTTTGACCCAGGTTCAGTTCAAATAGGAATTCTTTTAAGTTTAGGTAAAAAAGGTAAAATAAGGAAGAGTAAAACTTTGCTAACCTTTTATATGCTGAAAAAGTAATAATAGTCAAACAGATCTTTGCATGCCCTTTTCTTTTATTATTCAATTGATTTCTATAGCAAATTAGATTTATAGCCTTTTGAGGAATATTCAGTTCAATTCTTACTGTTAATTCATGTGTATGTTGACAATAATCCTTTTAATTTTCTCCTTGAATACTTTACATTATATTGTTGACAATTAATAATAATAATAATAATAATAATACAATAATTAAAACAAAATATATAAATAATTTAAAATACACATGTGTAAATCACAAATCTAATTTTTTTACAAATAAATAAATTCACATAATCTTTTGTGTTATTAGCACTATTTCTAATATAATTTTCTTATAATTCCTTTATATACTATGTATTTATTATTGTACCACTGTCCTCTTCCCAACCATAAATAAATATTAGCCTTGGAAGTGTGAAAGAAACAGAAATATTTATGTCATTACAATAAAATTGAAAAAAAAAAAAGGAGTGAAATTAAAAAAAAAACACATTAAAATATTTTCTACCATTATATATTAAAAGATATTGCAAAGCTCATTAAATACTTAGTCACATAAATGAATATATGTATTAAACTAAAATAATGAGCATGCTACTCGCTCTAATAAGCTTTATCAATAAATGCTGCAAGAGAAGCATTTAAAATCTCTATCTAAAAACTATTCCCATCCTCAAACCAGTTTTAAGCTATTGGCTATCCTCAGTGAGGCACTGGATATTTCAGACACTAGATAGGATGGAAATAGTTTCTAGATAAAGATTATAAATGCTTCTCTTGTGGCATTTATCAATAAAGCTTGTTAGAGCTTTTAGCACACTCATTATGTTAGTTTATAATTACAAGCTTATCAAATTAAGTCATGTGATATATGACTGTATTTTATTTACTAATATGTATATAAAGAAATCTCTGTTTTTTTCCCATTCCATTTTTTTTATAGATATTATAATCAACTGTAAGAATTGAGCTATCAAGTCCTTGTAATATATAATGTCAGAATTATACATATAAGCATTAGATTTTATAAATAAATAATCGTATCTAATCATTAATTTATTATAAAAAAGAAAAGATACTTATTTACTTAAAATAAATTTTACCTTTTTCATTATATAATTAAAATATTAAGTCTTTTAATAAAAAAATTGCAAACTTTTTTTTCAAAACCTGTTACAAAGACTTTTAAGCAATTATTTTATTTAGCGCCATGTTTACAATTATATTACATTCAAATATCAGCCTTTCAAGCTAATTGAGCACGCGCCTTTTGAGAGTGTTAAATAAATGAATACTTTCCTCTTCAATCCAAGATATAGTATTTATGCAGGAATAAAAAGGATCCTCTTATTCCTACGACTCAAATTCTTTTATATGAGCAAATCTGAAGTACTGTTGAAAAGAGCGTGAGTAGAATTCTCACTTTAAATTACTATTTATGATGTTTTTTGACTGAATGACGTCGGTGAAATTACTTAGAATTTACTAAACGTCATTCTTACTGAAACTTAATTATGAGTAAATAAGCGATTATTTTATCTAGCGCCGTGTTTACAATTATATTACATTCAAATATCAGCCTTTCAAGCTAATTGAGCATGCACCTTTTGAGAGTGTTAAATAAATGATTACTTTCCTCTTCAATTAATTTGAAAGGCTGATATTTGAAAGACTTAATAAAAAGTTAAAAATGAAACAAAAAACTCTTTTTTCAAACTGCTAAAACTTTTCATATAAAGTTATAAACAAAACAAAAATCATTCTTTTTAAAATTGTAAAGAAATCTATCCTAAAATGAAAAAAAATAAAACAATTTCTATATGTCTAAATTATAAGAATTAAAAGAGAGAGAAGTTATTAGTAAGATGTAATATATATATTCAAATTAAAAAAAAAATTGGTTTGGATAAATATTGTACCAAAACAACAATAGATGTATATTTGCTTAACATGTATTTTTATAGTTCTGAATTTGTGAACAAAATAAAGACATGAATGATAGATACAAAAAAGTGATATTGTGTAGCTGATCGATTGAAAAATCACTTTATATACCAAAACAATATATTATATGGTTCAACAAACTTACATTTAATAATAGTATGAAAAGTATTGATGCTCTTTGTCACTCAGCATAGGAGTTATTTATATAAATATTAATAAGAAAAGAATACCTGATAATAGTGGTAACAAGTTTCTCAGACTAATTTGTAACTATTGCTCTTTATTAGTAAGACAATATAATTATATAATGTAGCAGATTTATGTGAATATTTTTCATCAAATGTTTCTCACTATTAACCCTTAAACCGCTAATTATATTATTGGTTGTATGAGGTAAAAATCAAATCTTTTAATTGGCCAACTCACAAACTGAAGACAAAGCCTATTGTTAAAACATATTCGCCTATAATATTAAATTCAACTCAGATACGTTTATAAAAAGTATATTACTAATTTTTCAGGTTATGTAAGAGAATGAAAGTTCTTTCAAAAATAAATTGCTATTTATTTATTATAAAATATATTCAATTTCGGCAAATATAAAGCGAATGTCTAAAGAAAAAAGTGATGATGCAAACACTTTTTTTCAATGTTACGTTATTGAAAAGTAAAGATTTCTTTTTGCTAAATCTTAAATATTTTTACTAAAATCTTCAATATTTTTCGAAAATAATTTTGTTTTTTTTGGTATATTTTTTAAAAAACTAGTTTAATTTCTCAAATTATATTTTTTTAATACTTAAAATTGCATTCGAAATGAAAATCTCAGCGTTTTTCTTTATTTTCTTTGATCAGGCGGTTTCTTTGTTCTTTCCAGCCAATCAGAATGTCTTTTTCGGCTGAGAGCTCACTGACAACCAATGACTGACAATGTTCTTTCTTTGTTTAGGTTTAAATGCAGTTTTTTTTCATTTTTTACTTGTAAAATAATTCGGAAGAGGGCACCATCTTACAGAACTTTTAAAAACCTAATCAATACCTGTCAAACGAATATTTTAGCATAAGAACTGGCAGAGTTAGAGTGATGTCAGATGTCGACGAGAAGCCTCGTAAGAGGCGGTTTATGGGTTAAAGACTAGTATTCCTCAAATATAATTGATATTACCATTGGGAATGCTTTTATGCAGAAGCTAAGAGTTACATTGTTTTTGTACATATTATCACTTTACCAAAAAGTCAAAAGGGCTTAGAGATAGTATATAATTGAGTTCATATAGTTTTATGTTTGTGATATAATGACAGCAATAAACAGATTATCTTTGACTTAAAATATAACTTAATTAAAACTTAGTTAAGCATAATTGTATTTAAACATGGATGTTGTATGAATATGCATGAACCATAGCTCAAGACTGGATAATAGAATGAATTTGAAAAACTAATTAATACTATCACCAGATATTTATTAATTTTCAAATTTACTTTTATAATTTTGTAGTTCAATGGCATATAGTAAATTGCTTTTTTATTCTCAATATTAAATTTAAACTTGAAGAGTTCTAGGAACATTATCATATCATGATATGTGTTCATTTTTAGTTTGTTTGTACAATCATCACTTTTGAAGCTGTTGATCATAAAACACAAAACAATTCAGAAGTTTGGAATATGAATGCTCCAGCTAATTGGACATATTTTTTCTTCTTCTAAATTATAGATAGGTTTGAGTTTATTTTTTACAGTTTTCTCAAACTGACACGATCATTTTTTATATTTTAAAAATCATAATGTCTTAATATATTATTCTTTTATTATGTTGTAATTTATTTTGTACACTCTTGTATATATAGAGATAAAAAGAACCAGTGTTTTAAATTTATTCAGGAAATAGTTAAAATTTGCATTGACTTTTTGATATGTTATTTAAATATAAATGTGGTGACTACGTTTAAATCATACACGATAATTAATTCTACTATTTTTATAGATGTGAGAAAATACAATTTTAAAGAAAAGTTTTCGCCAAAGCTTTTAAGCTCTTCATATTATTTTGACAAGTTGGTTTTTCATTTGTAAAATATCTGCTAAGCACCAAAGATTAACTGTATCATATGAGACACAAAAAAACTATTATTATAGTTTTGTGAATTAAAATGACTGCATTTGGATTTTTTTTTTTTTTAATAATTTCAAAGTTATTTCTAGATTGCAAGTGATCTTTATAAAAATAATTTGCTCCCTGTCTTAAATATTTTTATCGATTTTTTAGTGAACTATGTTTAAAGATTAAAAATATTTAATTGGAATATTTTTTTTAAAAAAAGAAATGCATTATTTTATATGTATAACATTCTATCTTAACTCCTAATCGTGAAGAGGATACAATAAGTAATGCTTCTAAAGAACTTAAGTTTTTTTTATTTTTTGATAAAGAACTTAAGTTATACATTTATTATAGATGACTTTAATTTAAAATATCTAATATTAAATCAAGGAACACTCGTAATTTGTTTTACTTTAATCTAAACACTAACGTGGACACATCCATAATAAAAGTAATAATTTCTACATAAATATTTATAATCCAAAATAAGCTTGAGCACATTATTAAAAAATTTACAAGATTGAATCTTTACTAAAAGTGGATTCGATGTCATTTTATTCAATACCATTGTTATTTTCTCAATAAATATTTTAAAGTAATAAACTTATTTATTAGTTAATAAATTAATTTAAATTTTGTTATTTCAATATTATATAGTTTATAATATTTAATATATTTGTACATCTCAATACAATTACGCACATTCCAAGACTATGACTATGAAAACATTTAACGCCCTAGAAAGCACTAGCTTCAATATGTTTTCTTATGAAAGCGTGTCAGTGCATATATTTATAATTTACAATTGTCTAAAAAAAGTTTTTTAATTTTATAAATTACAACATTTAATATTACAATATTTAATAATTATAAATTTATTTAAACGCACATTGATTACGTAAGTAATATTTACTGAGGCTGTAACCTCAAGAATATGCGTGTAAAAATGTGATATTAGGGACCTCTCCAGGTCTTAACCACAAGCTTAAGCTGTGGAAGAAAAGAGAGGAACCCTTTCTTTACTTCAACCTACTTAATAATATATTAAATATTTAATAATATATTTTAAATTTCTTTGACTGATAAGCAGCATTGCATAATATTACGGTGTCTAATTGCTAGAAATAAAAAACAACAAAATCCACCAATCTCTTATTGTTTTTTAAATTCAAATTTAGTTTTTATAAAAATACCTTGGTCTCCTAACTTTTACTCCTAATACATCATAAACTCTATAACTTAATTTTGTTTATATAGTCATTAGTATTTGATTAATTTTTTTTAACTAATCACCTTTTTCTACTCTAGTTTATATGCTTTGTTTTATTATTTAAACTTTCTTTTGATTTATAGACTAATGTTACAATGTGCGTATTCAACATATGCTATGACTTAATCTTCTGTACAGCCTTTTATTCATTTTGATTTTTTTCAAAAGTTTATTATTATTATTCAAATCACACACCAAAGACTAATTAGTAAATATATATTTCCTATCTACATTGATGTACATCTCTGATTTTCAATATACTTTTTTATATTTAAATAAGCTTTTGTATTTCCTCATTTAAAAATATTTTAGACTGAGCTTTGAACCACAAATGTGTCATTCTTTTTATCAAATGCAAATTTTTATTCTCATAAAATTTCTTTCTTGAAACAAAACAGATAATAGTCTGATGGGTCAAGATCAGGACTGTAGGGAGGATGCTCTCAATCTCAAAATGAATTTTTTTACATTAGAATTACATAGTAAGGAAGTTGGACATACAGATTTTAAGATTAAAATGTTGGAGGGGGTTAGATTGTATAAAGAAAGAATGGTAAAAGAGAGTTTATATATAAAAAGATATAAACCTGTTTTAAATAGAATTGGATAAGACATGAATAAAGAATTATTTTTGGAAATAAATTCATTTTTGAAGTATATAAGAAAAAAAAAGGAAATAAGTTTTTTATTGTAACAATTGGTTTTTTGGATAAAAGAAAATGTAAAAAGGGAAAGTTTTTTGAGAAGGGAGTCAAGTAAGTGTGGTGTATGTTTTGTGTTTTTAATTTAATTGTTTTTAATGTATTTTATTTATTTTTAAATTTTATGGGGTTTATATGTTTTATATTGTTTTTGATTATTTTTGTTTTTTGGTTTTATTATGTGAAGTTTGTTTATAATGTAATGTTTTTTCTAGATCCTTGAAAATGACTATAGAGTAAAGATAGTTGAAACATTGGAAATAAGTGGATATATATATATACATCAAATAAAGTTTTTGAAAAGAAAAGAAGTGGTTTTAATTATAGAATTATATGGCTATATGTACTGTATATTTTTGAAAAGAAAAAGGATTGAGTCGTGATTAGAAACAGAAGTAAATGGATTTAAAATAAATATGAAGACATTAAAATTCAAAGAAATTTAAGAAATAACAAACTTTGATTTTTGTGAGTTCTTACTCCTTCCTAATTTGCAAAATACAGACCAAGAGAATAACTTGTTATGAAAGTAATTATATCTAATCTTAATTCAAAAGCTTTAATCAAATTGATAGATGCTAAAGATCAGTACTTAATATATGTTAGTGAAAATGTTTTTATAGAGATGTTCAAGCTATCATTGTTATCAACTGTTGGTTTATATAATTTAACAATGAAATGATTAATATTAAGATATATGGGAAAAAAGTGTCACTATTGTTTAGTATTTTTATAGCTATTGAATGACATTTATAAAATTCTTTTTAGAAAGCTTTATTTCTATGGCATGTGATACAAATTCTGGGAATAAATATCTAATTTGTGTTTGAATTAAAATTCTGACATTTTATCTATTTTTTTTATTTTAATTCCACTATTTATTTTAAACTTTTTTATAGAAATAGTCTTTTTCTTTCATTTAATCTACTTTCACAGATAATGTTCACTTTTACATAAATATATACTTTTCAGTTTGTTGTTTAATATCTTTTCTCTGCAATATATAATTTATGTATGATCTATTTTATTCTATTTTTTGTTTCAACAGACTAAAATTGTTTATTAACATTATTATTATTTTGACAATAATTTTTGTTTTTGAATAATAGGTTTGATCTCAAGATGCAGTGATTAGCATATTAAAGTACCTATAACCCAAGATTTAAAAGACAGGGAAATTTTCAAATAGCTAACAATTTTCAAATAAGCAAATATTTTTTTACATAGAAATCTAAATAATTAGTAATTGCATGCCATTGTAATGTCATTGATGGTTAAGAATATCAAGTGTCAATACTGTTTTTTTAATAATTTTTATCTTTCTATTTTTGCATCAACAAATATTTTATAACTCTCTAACCAATATCACTTCTTGTATTAAATCTATTAACGACATTTAATCATGAAATATATATATATTGTTAGTCAAATTATAACTCCATATTTGGATATTTATGGGTCTATTTTCATTTAGCATAAATTGTTTTTTTCTGAAAACTTCTCAAGCTTACACTGGGTCTCAATTTCTATCATCATAAGTAAATTTAGTCACAGCACTTTCATCTTTTAACATTTACCAAATTTTAGCATTAAAATCTCATAGACAATTTTAAAGTGTTGCTTGAGCTGATCAAAAACATTTTTTTCTCCTAGATAAACATAATTTATTTCATCACAATGAAAATTTGTTAGAACATAAATCTGAATTATTTGCCTTTCATATCTTCCAATATTTTAAATAATTAATCTTGTTACTCCATCTGATATATTATCAACCATCACAGTAGTGTTTAAAATATTGAAAAAAGTTTAGATTTGACTGAAATTGGTAAGAATATTAAAAAAGTATTAAAAACTGCAGTCAAGATAAACTTATATCAAAAATCAGCTATTTATCAGTAAATTTTTGACTGGGATAAATCAATATCTGAACAAAGAAAGGAATATAATTTTTTAAAAACATGATTCATTAAAAAGAGTTTTAACATCTAAAGGTTTGCAAAATGGTATGAAAAAAGGTTAATAATCATGGGAAAAAAAGTATAATTGTGAATTGGAAAGACAGCTATAAAAAAGAATAAAAGTTTCAAAAGAATAAAATCAAATCTTGGTCTTAGAAGAAAATTTGTTTCTGCGATAAGAAAATAATACTATTATTAAAAAGCAAGATGACATCACAAAATAAATGAAAGATTCTATAAAAAATTATATACCAATTAAAAGCAAGAAAACAAAAAAAAAGCATTTTCTTGCTTTTAATTGGTATATAATTTTTTATAGAATCTTTCATTTATTTTGTGATGTCATCTTGCTTTTTAATAATAGCACTATTTTCTTATCACAGAAACAAAATTCCTTCTAATACCAAGATTTTATTTTACTCTTTTGAAATTTTTATTCTCTTTTATAACTGTCTTTCCAATTCACAGTTATATTTTTTTTCCATGATTATTAACTTTTTTCATACAATTTTGCAAACCTTTAGATGTTAAAACTCTTTTTAATGAATCATTTTTTAAAAAAATTATATTCCTTTTTTTCTTCAGATATTGATTTATCTCAGTCAAAAATTTACTGATAAATAGCTGATTTTTGATATCAGTTTATCTTGATTGCAGTTTTTAGTATGGTGAGATGTGGCACTAAAGAGAAAGACAGAGCTCCAGGATGTGACAGAATACTAACATTTTAAAAGAGAGCAGGTGAAAAAATAAAAAAAAATGTTGTTAAACATATACTAGGTATCTAAATAGTAAAGATATACTAGATGACTAAAAGAGATTATTATTAATATTAATAATAAATAAGAGTAATCTATATAAAATCTTCATCAAGATAATTACAAATTATTTACAGAAAACTTTGGATTCTAACCAATTAAAATAACAAGTTGAATTTAAAAGTGTTTCAACACACTGAATCACATCAAAATATATACACAACTTATAGAAAAGACTAATGAACATGAGACACTATTATTTTTAGAGTTATAAATTATGAAAAGGCATTTGTTTCTATAAACATTTCCATGGCAATTAAAGCTTCAGATCATCAAGATATAGACCTGAGCTATTATCACATTCCGCAGAATGTTTATTAAAATCCAACAACAATGATTAGATTGCACGATATTAAAATGAAAATAAAATACACATCTATCTACATAAGATATTTCTTCAAATTCAAATCACTCTTCATCTGACTTAAAATACTTGAGTTTTCATAGTTCAAAATTTATTCATTTACACATATGTTAATATTTATATATAATTTGCTATTAAAAAAGTTTACTTTATATATAAAAAAAAAATAATGTTGTTAAGAGTATAGGATAGGATGATTTGATATTTCCAAAACTTTTTATTGCAGTTTTACGAGGAATATTTTGTG
The DNA here is from genome assembly GCA_028023455.1 of Epiperipatus broadwayi. Taxonomy (NCBI): domain Eukaryota; kingdom Metazoa; phylum Onychophora; class Udeonychophora; order Euonychophora; family Peripatidae; genus Epiperipatus; species Epiperipatus broadwayi. Next base: position 2,605,066 of record JAQFVV010006351.1, read on the forward strand.
GATTAAAATGGGAAATTGAGAAAAATAAAAGTAAATGAAGTTTATTAAAACATTTAGATTTTATGGATGATCTGCTTCTTTGTGAAAATAATGCTTCTGAGCTTCAGAGATAGTTGCAAAAGTTATCAGATAAAATTAATTAATGTTTAATGAATTTCCTCTGAAAAAGAAAATAAAGATGAATAATTATGAATTAGAAAGTGTTAACAATTACAAATACCTTGGTCAGATTACTAATGCAGAAGAAAATATAATGGATGAAATTAATAGTAGAATTAAATTTGAATGAAGTCCTTTGTGTAAAAATAACTTAATATTAAATGGAAATATTTTTACATGTATAGAAAGAATGTTTTAATAAGACGTGTTTTATAAGTTATTATTTATGGATCTGAATCTTGGACACTTAACAGAGGAGCATTACAAAGATTTCAGATCACTCAATGAAATATAGAAAGAATATATTAGGAGTAATAAGAAGAGATCAAAAACAAAATACATGGATCAGAACACATGTATTATTTATATCATTGAAAAAATTAAAAAAACTGAAACTGAGTAGGGGTAGGCATATTGGTAAAAAGATTTGATCATTAATGAACAGTAAAATTTTAAGTTGGATCCCAGTAAGTGACCATATGTGAGATGGATGGATGAAATAAAAAAAAAATTGCTGGTGTATCAAGGAGGGAAGAAGTTAGGGATAGAAGAAACTAGATTAAACTTGAAGAGACCTTTATTTTGCAGTGGATCCATGACAGTTGAAAAAGATGACAATAAACTGTATATTCTAATTTTGAGTAATCTATAAATAGAAAAAAATCAACATAAAAACTATCACCAACTGATAGTTGACCAATCAGTGGAGTAATGTAATCTATTTGTTCAAGACTTTTATCTAATAACAAACTATTTAAGATTTTTTTTTTTTTAAACAATGTCAAATAGCTCACTATTAAAAAAATTGTACATATTACTAATAATAATCAGATGATTATTGTCATCAGATGTTTATAAAGGATTTGTAGCATAGAAATGACAGAGCCGGGCCACAATTCATGGATTTTGAACTCCAGAGTCTCTGCACTAAAACTCTTAGTACATCATCCATATTGATATACGATAATTATAAAAACCGTCTATTCCTCATTTAAGATTATATTCTTTCTTCTCTTTCTCATTACTTATATATTGACTTATTTAGATGTCTATATATGTGCGAATCATAAGTTCAAAGTTTATTTATATATAAACTAAGTTATGTGTTTAAATAAGATATTTAAAGACTACCCAATCATTTTCAATATTATATATGTATATGCACATACATAAACTGTTGATTTTAAGTTCTTGCGTTGTTTCTTTAGACGCTTTTAGGTATTCTTCTCTTATCGCTCTGATGACTTTATTAGGTTTCACCGTGTTGATTTTTAGGGCTACACAGCTGTTTGTGAAAGATAATAATTCCAGCAGTTTATTATAAGCAGCTGATAGAGAAATAATCTCAACCCTAGCGATTTATAATGAACTTTTTGTGCTAAAAACAGCTTGCAATTCTACTCTCTTTAATGAGTTTTTGAGTTCACAGTTATAGTTTTTGAAATTGTTAAATATATTTAAAACTTAATTTGAAAAATATATATTTTTAAAAATGATAATGGCAACTTGTTGTTTTTTTTGTTTTAAATAATAATTATCTTTTTCTATTCATAAAAATGAAAAACAACAAACTGGAGAATCAGTGCACAGAAAAATTGCTTCATATTTACAATCGTTATTGTTTTATTTATCAAAAACATAATGATACTTATAGGCTCAATTAAAATTATTCTGAAATCTCTATCCTAAAGCTAAGTGTAGTCGGATATCAGTTTAACAATCTATATTGAATAGTGAGCTTGATTGAACATGCCTGCTTAAAATTTCTTTTGTAATCAGAATAAAACTCCGATTTTGTTTTGGATTTGAATATTAAGCCATGAACATTACAGGCTAAGTATTAATAGCTACATCACAAGTACTTTCATAATAAAACAGGCAAAACTCATTATACGTATTGCCACACATAGCAAGATAAAATAATCAATGGATGCCAGAAGGCTTGTGCATAAAATCCCCATCTAGTGCCTACTCATCCAATATCCCCAGACTAGTTTCTGACTTGTGGCCTTTGTCAGTGAGGAGCCTAGGATCTGAGAGCATTGTGCCTAGATCTTAGGATCTAATAATTTATTTTTTAAATTAAGAATCATACATTCAGAAAAATAATCGATGGATGTATTATTCAAATACTTTTTTTACTATCTTATTTTTTTATTATTTAAATAAAATGTATGGTTATGATATATTATTATCTTTTCACCATTAATGAAAATTGCATCATATTAATAACAAGGTCATCTGACTGACCCTAGTTATTTACAACTTTATTTTCACTTATTCGCTACTTAAAATCCCGGAATAACCGTTTACCAACTACAATGAGATGGTTAACTGGTTTATTTATAAGCTAGCTACCTGAACAATTTTGGAGTTCTCATGTACTAGAAGTGATTTTTATATAAATTAATTATTAATTGTTCCATCTTATGTGGTTTACTAAAATGGGAAAAGAAAAAATTTGAAATTCAAGGTTTATGGATAACAGCTTTACCTCTGTTACTACCTGTGCTTAAACTTATAAATTCCTGAGGAATAATATATGTCTACAGAAAGGATTTTGCTGTTAACTAAAAAAAAGACTCCTTGATTACTCTTTGTAGCTTTAAAGAAGCTGAGCAGGACAAATTTGTTGTAGCCATTCTATATCATCTTGTTTATGCAACTGTTAATACTATATAATTATTCATATGATAACATTGATTTTTAAATTTCTTTATATTTATAATTCAAATTTTCGTACATTTGTTCATCTATAACAAAATAGTTTCTTTCTTCATTATAACCTAAAGTTGGGTTGCAGAATGTAGATGGGATCACTAATATGCATCAGTCAGTTTGATGACTGTACTGAAATTTTATCTCTGACTTTAAAATCAGGAAACAACATGATGTTTTTTCTTAATTCTTTGATAGTTTTAATTAATAAATCATTTAAGTTTATTTAAAGAAGGACAAAAGTTTATATGTGTTTTTTTTTAGATATTTATAATCATAATATATTAAATTAAATTATGACTCTTATTTCTAAGAAATTGTAATGTCACCTGCAAATATATCAATCAATAAATCAGAGGATTATAAGAATCACATAAATACAAGCCCAGGTTGCTATTTGATAACCTTTTATTTGGGTAATTACAATTGAACATTACTTTCAAAATGAAGGAAGATTGCAGGAATTACAAAAAAGAATTGTAAATCTAAAAATAAAAAATATTGAAAAACAAACAAATACATTACTATACACACATATAGTAACCATTTGTAATTGAGTATTCCATTAAATTTCTCTAGATATATTAATTTTGTGATGATTATACAAGTCAATCCATGAAATGCAGTATATCCATATATAGAAATGTTAATGTATTTTTTTTGTTCATTTTCAATTCTTCCTTTTAATTTGTCAGAAGAATTTTTTTATAAAATATATAAATACCATGTCTAATTATGGTTCTCCAATATATTCAATTCCCTTTTATATTCTTCTCAATGAAAACAATAAACATTATATTTCTTGAGAATGCCTTTAAGACAATAATTATAGCTTGTTATATTTTTATTTACCATTGTCAAATTCAATCCACTTACAACTTTGACACCATCCACCTAAGATAAATACAGTAATGATTATTACTAATCCATTTTCTAAACTAGAGAATATCTCTAGCACAGATACAAACTTTAAACCTCAGTTAAAGATTAATATATCTGATATTTTAATTTTAAACATACACACATATGGAGTTATTCATCTTTCTTTTTCCCATGTGTAATATCTTTATAGATATATTACACACTTCTATATTTCCCCATAGTGACCTGGGCCAACTGATGAGTGCTGGTTCAGCACAAAATGCATCTTGGGGGTCATTTCTATTATTGTATCTTTACTATTTATATGAATTTAAAAAGAATGGGGAAGTATGGAGATTACTTTATCTTTTAACATGTTGGAATCTCTGTTACATATTCAACATTTAAGCCCAGTTTTACTTATAAAGCTACTAAGATATTTAAATTGGTTTACATTCTCAAAATGATAAATATGCAAGCTAAATGTTATCAAAAAATTTTGTTCTATCAATGACTGATAAAGAACTTGAATTTTTTTAAACATTAACCTTTTTATATTAAACCATCATCTTTTAAAATAGAAATATAGTAGAATTATCAGCATACTGTAAATCCAAAAGAATGAAGTGCTTTCTTTTATTTTCAATCAATTCAAATTAAACTTTTCTCTATCAAAGATATATTGCATCTTGATTCTCTGTTTTATTAAGCCACTTACAAACACCTCTAAAGATTACACATCTTAAAAATTAAAACAATGTTGGAGCAAAATCTACTAATGTGTCAGCAGGTGTATTAAATCCCCCCCTCCCAAAAAAAAATTTTTAATGCAATTGCTGTAGTAATGCTGTGTAGTAAAGAATAAAAGCTTTCCCTCCTCTGAATCTAATGTTAGCACATATGCATTAACGAAATAATCACAGATATTATTGGGTAGCTGAATTTTCATTAACCTTCCATTAATACATCAAAGACTTCCAAGAATAGAAGATAATAAATTATGATTTACAGAAAATCCAAAACATTTTATTTTTAATAACTAATCTGCTTTTCCAAATCAAACATGCATCCATCCACATGTTTTATTAAACTTTCTTTCTTAAGAAGAACAGTTACATTAAAAAAAATCTATATCCATCTTAAATCTTGATGTTTTCTTGGCCACCACTTTTGTCCTCCATTCCGCATTGTAAAATTTGTAACAAGCAAAGTCTGCATTTTATGTATCTATATTTACAAAAAAGATTTATAATACCTACCTTTAGTACTTTACCACTGCTAATGATGATGATATCATCATCATCATCATCATCATTATTATTATTATCATCATCATCATTTTAATAAGTAATCTATCAGGCATGACAATAGTCAGATTGTGTGAGACAGGTCATTTTTAACCAACATTTTCAAAAACATTCTACTTCTTCATAAGTTATAAAGGTACGAATATTGGAATAACAAGTAGAATTCATTATAAATAAAAAATCAAAAACATTATTATAGAGATTGATATTATATCAGGCAGAGTGACTAGATTTTTTATTAAATGTTAATGAATTCCACCAAATGCAGATAGTTCTGATTTACATTCCCAAAATCTTTTATTATGAGGAAGAAGGAAGATTTTTATATAAATGTACAAATGCTTTTAATCATGCTATATAATATTTTAAAATTGTCACATAAAACTTTAAAGCAAAACTTGGAAAGCAATTGAAAAATGAAAATGCTCTGGGTAAATTTGGATATAGTGATAGAAATGAGAAAGGAAACAGAAAGTTTTTAGAAGAAGAAAATCTGTATATGACTTTTGCTATTGAAAAAAAAAAAGAAGTTAAATGAAAATGGACCTATAAACACTCAAAAGATGGTGCAATATAATCGGATTACATTTTATTAAATGATAGAAAATATATATTTCAAGATTGTAATCTTATTACATCCAATACAGGAAGTGATAATCAATTAGTAAGATGTAAGATGTACATTTATGCAAAACTAAAAAAATGTCTTTTTTTTTTTTTTACTAATAGTCCCATCTTTTTTAATATGTTTTAATACTGAGATATATACTTTTGTCTTTTTTATTCTTTTTTGTAAGTTTTCTTATAAATTCATAGTTAAACTTTTTTTTTTAATTTTTTAATTTTTTTGTGTCATTTTATAGGACAAAGATATTCAATAGAGTATCAATTACCTTATTGATCTCATTCAAATCTACACCATATTCAAAATCTGTAGATATTTTAAAATATGTTGGAGTTGTTTATAAATGATATACAAGATATAATTTCAAGTCATAGAAGTTTTTCCAATTCAAAAATATAAACTATTAATATTGTCTTTATAAATAGTTTTCATCTCTTTTTAATAATAAAAAGTAAGAAAATGGCATCCATGCAAAATATTTTAATTAAAGTGATGAGCCATGGAATTAAATATTGAAGAGAGAAGTTCCAGGAAATGATAAAATTATTAATGATATCTTTAAAAAACTAAGGAAGAAATACTTCTCAAAACTATATACCAAATGTCTAAATAACAAAGATGTAACAGATGATTGGAAAAATGTCATATTAATATTAGTATTTAAGAAATATGTTATAAATATATTAGAAATTACATAACTAGCAATCTTCTATCAGTTATATATAAGTTCTTTAACAAGATAATTTTTATTAATTATCTACAGCAACATTTAAATGCAAATCAACCAAAATTACATGCTGAATGTAAAAATGATTTTAGCATAGCACATTATATCCAAGTATTGAGAAAAGTTATAGAAGAAACCAATAAATATGAATTATTATTATATATTGGACTTGCATATTATGAAAAGGCATTTGATTCTATAAGCATTTCTAAAAGTAATTAAAGCTTTGTATCACCAATATATATATATATATCCATAATATTATCTTATTGAAGAATATTTATTAAAAGGTGTTACATCTGATTTGATTAAATGGTGATCTAAGATTAACATAAACATAGTATCATTTATTTTATGATTAGTAATTTATTTTGTTGTAATATTAACATGTTTAAGAATATTTCCAATTAATAACTTTCTGTTTACACTTAGAAACTCAATCTTTTTGAAGCCCATGGAGTTTATAAAAGTATGTATAAGATTTGCAGAATCTTTTTTGTAAATGTAAATAATTATTGCACTAATGCTATGAAAGAAAAGCATATTAAAGTATTGAAGCAGCATTATATATGTATATTACATTTTAACCCTTTTATATTTTATATTTATCAATAAATACTTCTTATAATCATATATATATATATATACCATCAATAGTGGACTGTAATTATATGAAGCACTGTAAAAGTAATAAAAAATGTAAATGATATTAATATTATATGGATTTGGCAATGCAATAAGAAAGATAAAGTTATAGATTTATTATAATCAAATATTAGTATTAAAATTTATTGTTTAAACTAAATTTGTGATCCACACTAACAAACTTTTAATATAATTAAAGCAAATCATTCTAATTTGTTACAGAATAAAATATATTATTATCACCAGCTCTATAACTGGATAAGAGTATGGCTGTATACTGGCTTAGTATAACATTCCTTTTCAATAAATAATGACTTAAAATAAAATATGCAAACATTTCATTACAACTACCTTTACTCATCTTCAATAATTATCATGTTTGTACCTTCACCAATCATGAAAACACTTTATATATAATTTCTATTTCAGCATGTCCATTATCTCTTATTAACAAAATAATTACAATAAGCTTCCTATTACTTATTAAATATTCAAAAATGTCAAATTAGTTAATTTATTCTTCTATAAGATCTATACCTTGTTAGATAACAAGCATTAAATTCAATACAAAGGAAATGATATGAAATTATACTTTCTTACCTGTCCTGTGGTTTTTATTTCCAAATTATTTTTATAACTGCTTCTGATGAATTATGTGGTATAATCAATTAGTGAATATTGTCTCATCCAAATATGATTAATCAATAAATTTGCATTGTAAAAGTGAATGACAATCAAGCAAGTTTATTTGTTTTAAATTAATTCAAAATTTATTAATAAATTGATATACATTAAAATCATATATACATATGGCAAATAAATATTTAAAATATATACATATAATCTGATTATGTTTTAAACAATAGGTTTTCATTTAACATTAATTTCATATTTAAATAGATTATTGCACACCAATGTTTACTTATTGGAAACTAAATACAAACACATATGTTTATGCAATACACAAAAGATATAGAATGTTTATACTTTCCAAAATATAAGAGAGTTTGAGATATATATTTCTATACTTCATATCAAAATATAGTTAATCAAAACATTAATCTATATATATATAGAAATGAATCTACTTATTTGTTAATGTAAATTTAAGAGAACAAAATAAATAAATACTTATTATGATATGATCATTTTAAACTCTTAACACAAGTGATATACCTGAAGTTAGTTTATAATCAATATAAAAAAAGGAATATTTTAAATTAAAACAATAATTACTATATTGTAACATGAATTCAAACTTAGGAAAATGCATCTCTCTTATATTTAATTGTATAAATAGCACACTACTTAAACTAAAATTATACCAGTATTTATATCAATAAATAGACATTTATTAAATGAAAAGGAAAAAATACCTATAATAATGATAACTATAAGCAAAAAATCTGAGTAATAGTCTTTAAATATAGCCTTTCTAAAATAGTACCATAGTTCTAGTATTTATTTTTTAAATTGTGATCCAATGATATTTTATTAGTCCAAAGAAAGTAGAAATATCACAAAAAGCTATAAATTCAATGCATATTTTGTTGATTCCAACATTTTCCAAATATCCAAATTATCTTTTCATTCAGCATATATTTGATCTACATAATGTTATAAGTGTGCAAACACTAATTTATATCCATGGTGATGCAATGTAGATATTTTTTCATTTAGCAGTAATCAATTCATAAAACATTACAAATGAACAAACACCAGTTTCATCCATGACGATGCTATGGAAATTGAATCAATTTTTATCTGGTATATAAATTATTCATCATATTTATAAAATTATATTAGCGAGTGACTATAATCTTTGTGTACATTTTTCTGTTGTTCACATTTACATTCCATTATTGAAAGGCAGGTAATATCTGTTTTTAAAGAAAAGAAATATTCTGATGCTTTATAATGCAATGAATTATTTTCAATTACTTTTCTTTTTTATAATAAATTGTCACTCCTCATAAATCCTTGACAGACTATATAGTTTCTGGGTGAATATTGCTGCTTTTCACCAGCATCCTTTTGTCCAATTAACTATATACTTTTAAAATAAATAAAAAAGAAAATTATGTAAAGAAATTTAGATATGCTTCTGTTGAAGCTAAAATAAGAGAGTTTTTTTCTTTTCAGTTCTAGTTATAACTTTTCCCATTGATGTCAGAGTAGTAATAACAATATCTTTTATTCACTCTTTAATCAATTTTAACCAGCATCTCTCAAATAAAAATTTATTGTACAAAAATAACAATAAATAAAAATAAACATTTTAGAATTATTTCATACAATAAACATTGACATTTTATAATACAAATACCAGTCTTCCATTCTAACATAAATTAACCAAAATATAATATATTCTCACTATACAACATTAGAAATACATTTTCATATATAAATATATCTTTCCAGTATAATAAATATTATACAAATAAAATAACAAATATATTTGAGACAAAAGACATGCAGTTGTAATGTTTGGAATTTATCTTTCAAAATGAAATTTTATTCACAAACCATAAGAATCATTTACAAAAAGAAGGACATTTACATATCAATATCAAAGGAGACCAGTCAACAAAATCAGAGGTTACGCTTGTATATATAAACAAAAAAAACAATTTCATATCAATAACATTAAGAAATTATCACCAGAAATTGAAGACATATAACTTCCCATTCCAGAACTCATAGTAGTGACCCATTTACATTAATCTGAACATGTATATCACATATATGATGGTGTTAGTCAATTCAAACACATAAGTTTGTTTGCAATTTATTATTATGAATCCAGTAATGAAAATATATATAATAACAAAAGAACAATAATTTTATTCAAACTGTGTGCTTTGTTCACATATCCATTTTAAAATGAATAAAGTAAATTCACAGTCTTATATAATACAATGAATAATAATAAAAAATTATATCAATATTATCATTGTCATATCAACACAGTTCAATGCTTCATATGTTAACATATTCACCATCAAAATCAAACAAGAAAGAAAAAAATGATTTTATGACTAACATCACATACTGAAACTCATCTCAAACTTCAGTAGGCACAATACATATATGTGCTGTACCATTGATATTTTCTTTGATGCAATTTGTTAACTTTAACAAAACCTACAAATAAACAAATAAATAAAGATTAACATTAGAATTTTATATTGGGAAGTATGTTACTTTTAGTATAAATTAAATATATTATTACAGAAATTACAGGTTAAAAAGTCTCTTTTTTAGGGACTTCTTTAGAAAAATCCATATACATATAAGACTGGTTATTTCCAGACCTTAATTTTTAATAAATAAATAAAATCCAAAAGAACTTAAAGGACTAAGCTATCATAAAAATAATATTTATAAATTTCAATAGTAATGCTAACCTTAAGTAGTCATGTTTAAAAAAAATCAATTTCATAATGACACTTCCACACAAACATAATTTAAACTTACACAAATATTAAAAAAAAAGAATTTGCAAAATATAAATGTGTATAATATATATAATTCATGTTACTATCTTTATCTTATTATTGTCGACTTCATTTTCTTAACTTGAGGACTAAATTAATAAAACATAGGAAACTATTAAAACAAACAAATAAGTTTTTTGTTTTTTTTTAATATCCAATATTTTCCTTTTTATTATATAAATAGTTCTTTTTTACAGTTGATCAAAGTTTAATATTAACGAGGAGAATGATGCAAGCACATAATATATGGTGCCTGAACAATATATATATATGATTAGGGTAGACTGACATTCCTTTTTCAATGTGGTTCAACTTTGTTTTAATAAAATACCTTGATGAATAAATAAATAATTAGTTTAGATAAAATGAATTAGTTTTAAACAGTTTGCAAGTTCTTAATTACTTAAGCTCTATTTTTGTTTTCGTTTTAGTCAAGTTTAAATTGAAAGTTTGTAGAAAATAAACAGTTGTAAATCAACCTATCAAGTTGTTGTTAATTAAATGTTATTTTGAAGCCTGTGGATTATAACAAACTTTAAAAAACAGTTTTTATACAAGTGTTTTTAGCAAAGTAAATTATTTCTGAAGTGCATTTTGGCTTCTGTCCCATACATTTTACTCCACCATTTTTTTTTGTTAGTTACCCAGATGCAAGAGTACTGTACTGTATTTATAATCCATTTTTAAGAATTTCAGATAAATTTATAACTTTCTATTTACTTCATGGTACAACGTAAAAATAATGCCGTATCAAATTTAGAATACAATTTAGATCATCTTTCAAGTACATGTTAGAATTCAAATTAACATTCTATAAAATTTTCTATAGTTTCAAACGTTTTAGAATGCCTTTTTGAAGTAATTTTTCACAATATTTCTAAATAATAATTATTTAAAAGATTTTTTTTAAAAAAAGAATAAAATAAATTATATCACTTTAAACAAACTTAATGCATTTGTTTAAAAATAACATTTTTTTTTGTCACCTTAAAATTTCTTTTATTATTTCTTTTACACAAACCAAACCTGTTTAAATAATGCCAAACTTTTAAAAATAAGATAATGTAATGCAAGCACATCATTTTTATATTACTTATAAGTTTACTATCGCTAAAATCTAGCTTTATGTACAAACATAAATTAATAGTATACATACTCATATCATTTACTTGTACATGTAAAAATGTATTTAATGTAATATATTTTAAATAAAATATTATTCTTAAATTTGATTTTTATTGCAAACGAAACTGTTATAGTCCTCCCTTCTCTCAGAAGTGGACTATTCCAGATGCCGCCTTATCTGATCGGATTAAGCATTGTTTGCCTCAGGCCAATAGGCTGATGTATAAATAAAAGCATAGCCAATGATTATTACAGGCCAATGAGCAATGATGCTTACTGAATCTGAAGGTTTTCAATAAGGTCAGGGATCTGGGTATAAATAGTCAGCCTTTTGTGAGAATCAGGGAAGAACATGTCTAACCTAAACAGATGCTTTGTGGACTAAAGTGCTATGCAGAATGTATAGAGGACCCACAAAATGGATTTCAGCAGTTGTGATCCAACAGAAAGGACAACACAACCTTATAGTCAAAACAGCAGATGGATGTCAACATCATCGCCATCAAAAACAACTTAGACTGTATTATACTGATGCAATCACAAGGAATGAAGCTACAGAGACATGCAGTACAAGCAAGGAGGACCAACAAACCGAAGACAGCAGCAAACCAGCACCAAAGCGCAGTAGTCATCCTCCAGCACACCTGCATGACTGTTCTCTAGGCTAAATTTTAGCCAGGGGGAGGGATGTTATAGTCCTCCCTTCTCTCAGAAGTGGCCTATTCCAGATGCCGCCTTATCTGATCAGATTAAGCATTGTTTGCCTCCGGCCAATAGGCTGATGTATAAATAAAAGCATAGCCAATGATTATTACAGGCCAATGAGCAACGATGCTTGCTGAATCTGAAGGTTTTCAATAAGGTCAGGGATCTGGGTATAAATAGTTAGCCTTTTGTGAGAATCAGGGAAGAACATGTCTAACCTAAACAGATGCTTTGCGTTCTCCCAGGGAAACTCTGCTAACATAAATAGCAGCAAGTATTCCCATTAATAGCACTACACTATTTAGATCTACACAGCTAGGCAAGTCCCACAGAGACTGGACGCTGCTAAGATCACCCTTGGCTCGAGGCAAACTAACTACATAGCTGGAAGAGTCATAGACCTTACCCGTGAGGCAAGCCATAAGGTGTGGCTGGAAGTGGCAGGCAAAACCCAGAGTTCACGTTGAACTCCAATATTCAACTTATAAATATGCATTTGTATACTGTATATTGTTTGTATATATTTGTACATAATAAATATATTAAATTATAATACTTGTGTCAGTATTATTTTACATTATTTACTGTTAGTTGGGTCTGTAATCCAGACCAAACACAACAGAAACAAAAATATTGACGCTTTGTTTAACATTAAAAACTAATTTAGTATCTATAATATTTATAAACAGATATATATATAAAACAATACGTTATATCACTAAACATCACATGATCACCATCTTTTATGCTAAGCACATAACTGTATCCATTGATTACTCTGGTTGGCACAGGGTGGCACTACTGTATGGAGAATTTTGCCTGTTTAATACGTTATATATTATCTTGATATGATTCTAAGTTAAGAATTTATATTTTACAAATGTTTCTATTTTTCTTTAAGCTAAACAACTTTATGAATACAAGTTACCAATATGTACTTGCAATTTAAAAGATGTATTAGGCATGGAAAATATTGAGACAGACTGTCATATTGCTCACAATAAATTAAGTGAATAATTTTGATAGTGTGTGTGTGTACATATATTGAAATTTAAAAGAAAATTAGAAATTAACACGAACAAAAGTTGCATATATATATGTTGAAATAAAATCTAAAACGATTAAAATATTAATTAATTGAATAATAATACTTTTTAATTTATGAAATAAAAGATTTAAAATTAAACATACTGCAAATAAATATATATTACTTTTTATAACTCTCAGCATATATACATACTGCAAATAGATTATTATTTGATTTATCTCTGAGTTTGACAAAAATCTAAAATTCTAATGTAACAAAGAAAAAAAATTTTTTTGTAAAGAAAGATATTTATTTTAATAAATATGCAATAATACAAGTTAATTTCAATATGTTTATATTTAGAAGAAATTTTTAAATAAATATTTAAATAACAATTTTTGAATTTATTTTGTTTTAATGAATACAAAATGAACAGCAAACAATGTATTACAGTTAAGATCTTTTTAAAAAAATTAAATTAAAAGTTTTAACTTTAAATATTTCTCATGCTTATTAATCTACACTACTTAGTATAACTATAAGTGCTAAACGGGCGGGCGTAATTAAAAAGAGTTGTCAGATTCATGAATAAGACAGTTTAAGCAAACTTAACGCTACTCATAAAGAGCTCTGCTAATTTGCTCTAACAAGCTTTGTTTGAGGCATTTAGAAATACAGATACTATAGGACTTACTGTGGTGATCCAAAGATTATTTCTTATGCAGTCACCACTTGTAACATCAGAAATTCAGATAAATTAGAAGCTAAACATAAAATGAAATTTATAAACAGTTAAATTGCCTGTTTGAATGAACCAAAATGAATCTACTATTTAGTTTATGTATAAAGGCACATTACTGATAAAAGATTGTACTGTATCCATATTATTTGAAATGTTAATTTTAATGAAAAATCTATATCTACTAAATATGATGTCTATTGTTCATATTATAAAAGTATATTTACTAATGATAATAAAATGCTAATTGTATAAATCGCAGCTGTCTTGCAAGCAAGCAATTGGTTGCAGACAGTTGTTGCAGGTTCGCCTCCCGGCAGATGCTATGACATATGGAAAAAAAAGAAATGTACCAATTCCAGAAGTTGCACATATGTAATATACTATTTTAATGTACTAACTCCAGGTAAAGAAAATAGAAAAAAAAATTATTTAATGCTGTCAAGAAAGAGAAATTTACTGGATTAAATAACTTTTGACTAAATTATTAAGTGCTAATTAATAAAAATGTGTTTGAAAATAGTTCAGGGTTGCAGAGCAAAGTGACTGAAGTGTTTGAATTTTTAAGAGATTAAAAAACCTACTTAAATAAAAAATAAAACTTTCTTAAAACTTTTTTAATATCTATTATGTAACATTTTCTTTAAAGATTCTTGATTAGTTTTATAGTTAGAAAAAGTGTTTTTATGCCTAAAGATTCTATTTTAATAATATATGAAATTATAATCAATGTGCCTGTATGAGCAAATACAGGAAGTATCATATTGTAAAACAATTTGACTTTACAATTTAAAAAAAAAATCAAAATCAATAATCAAAATATTTTTATGTGTAAATAATCAATTAGTTATATATATTTTATAAGCAAATTGAAATTAAGAATTGAATTTTTTAATATACTTATGTGTGTGTATATATGTATGTAAGAAAATATTTGAAGTTCACTTTATATTTATTTACAGAAGGCATCGCTGAGAAAACGTATAAGGTATTTAATATGAATTTTATACTTTACTATAAATAGACATAAAATTGTTTGGCATTTGGTAAGACCATAGATGTATTTTTATATATTTATGTATTTTAGGATGCTTTAAAATAATATTTATTTTGTAGGTCCTCAATTGATTAATAGTACAGATAATTTTTTAATATTATTAACAGTAGTGTGCATAAATAAGTTTATATATATATACTTTGTCATTGATAATTAATTGGAATTAAGAAGGGTACTAATTTAGAAATAAGCATGAGATTAGTATGTCTATTCTGATAAAAAAAAAATGAAAAATTTAATGAAAATTTTAATAAAAAATTTGAAGAATCAAAAGTAGATTATAATAAAAATTTTGGAGAATTAAAAGATGAATTTAATAGTAAATTTAATGTGCCTAATGTGAGATTTGATGAATTTAAATATGAGCTATATATTAAGTTAAGATAATCTGATAAAAAATATGATCTGAGATTTAAAGGGTTAAAGACTGAGTTGAAGAAATTTAAAAATAAGTTAGACCAGACATAAGAAAGATTTGAAAAGGAGTGCATACATTTAGACAATAAAATCAGTTCAGGTATATATATATTTATATTAGATTTTGATTTACAAAAGTTTAAATTTTTTGTATATATGCAATCTAATACCAATTATTTCAGATAATTGTATTAATAATAATTTATTAACCTAGAGATTATCCCTAATTGACATAAACTTTAATGTATATAAATTATGCATTGAATCAAATAATGAGTTTGCACACTTTTCACATTTTAAAATGGAAAAATCAAATCTATTTCATGCCATTTTAAAACCTCATAATTATATTTTTATTTAGTATTATAATATTTAAAGTTATTAAAAAACATTCATTTGGTAGTTGAGATTTGATGTTTTTTAAAACTGAAAGAAAGTATATGGTACTTTTAACATATGAATTGAGTGATGGTTGAACATCATATATAAGGCCATCAACAAGTGCTGAAATATTTTCTGTAGAACAACTAATGATTGCTACTATAGGCCTTCCAAGGCAATCAAGTTTATAGACTTTGGGTAGAATAAAAAACTTTCTGTATTGATTTATGTTTGGTAATAAAAAATCATATACTGTATATCTCTGTTAAGGAGGGTCTCTTGTGTTCATATCTTTTAGGCCAGAAAGTATGTTTTTAAATAATTTAATTATAATAGTTTGTTTTATGGTTTCATAAAAAATTTTGTCACTTAAAAGAATCAAAGATTTATTTATATAGTCATTTTTATTCATAATTACTATTGTTTCTCCTTTATCAACAGATTGTATAATAATATCTTTTTTCTAAATTATATAATACATATCTTTCATTTAATTTTCTTCTATATTTTTATGTTAAGTCTAATTGCTTTAGTAGTATTATGATAGACATTATCAGTGTGTGGATTAATTGAAATGTTTCTCTGATGTGGAGTTGACCAATCATATCACTTTCTATGAATGATGTTATATATGTTATTTACAAAGAAATTCATTAATCTAAGTCACCTAGTAAAATTTTCCAAATCCTAAGATATTTTAAATTCATTCTTTTGGTAATATGATTGGACTGTTAGAAAAACCACTTAATTTAGTAATGAGTATTCTGGTCCACTAAGTATTAAATTAGATAAATTACTAATAGTGTTGTTTTTCTTTTTACTTAAATCAAGAGATGTGTTGACATATTATTAGAGTAATATTCACATATATAGAATTGTTTAATGCTTGAAAATTATGATACATATGGAAGAGTTAATAGTCATACGAATCTTATGTCATCAATAAATTGTATAAATAATATTTTAAATGTCCCATAGCTAAATTTTTTCAGCCATACCCCCTCCCATTTTAAATAAAGAAAAGATTGAATTTAATGTCTGTGTGTAAAACCAATTGACAAACATTCAATCTAACATACAAATAAAAATTTGACTGTCATTGTCATGGGATATTTAGTTGTTTCTAGTTTATATCTCACCTGACAAACAAGGGTTTCTAAATGAATATATGAATAATGAGAGAGATTGATTTAGAAGATTTTACATTTAAATATAAGATTTGTAACAAATTTGTTGAAGATTGCATCACATACATAAAAAGTTTAATTGGTTATAGAAATTTATTAGGGCTTTTGCCAATTTATTAATGATATTTGCATAAAATACAAAAAAGCATTCTAACTTTTATATGCAAATCCAGACCAGCAAATAGAATATATTGTCATCAGATGTGCTGGAAATTTGAACACCTATAATCACACTAGAATAACAATACACATATTTATATTAAAATATATCTTTATTGATATTTTTAATGTAAGCTGTGAATTTTATAAATAAATAATTATAATTATATATCATGTCAAACAAATTTCACTACAGATGATCACATTGTATGAACGATGGAAACAATTTTTAATCCAATTACATGTGCATATCTTGTTAAACAAAATGCAGATATTAAATATTTATTTAGTGATCTTTTATGATAATAATAAATGATATCAATAAACTTATATATTTTATCAATGCAGCCCTTGTTTTGAAATTATTCCATCATTATCTTTCAGTGTAAAAATTTCCGATCACCATTTTTTCCTACACATGTATTCCAAGAAAAAAACTTCTTATTATTAAAAGTAGTAGACGTTTAAAATATCTAAATTTACACATCAGAAACAATCTGATTTTAAATTTAAACATTATATGTGACTGGTTTGATTTTAATGGCAGTATGCGATACCAAACACCTTTTATGCAAGATTAGACATGATTCTATTTATATTGTAGCATGAAGAGGAACAATAAACATCATATGCTAATGACTATTTATGTAATAATAGGAAGTAGAACTGGGACAATATCTGCAACTATCTGGTTTTAGAGTTACCAATCTTGTCTTGAAATGCATTACATTTCAACTATTTTTAATGTAAAAATTTCACAGCACATCTTTATCATTTATTTATTTCAAATAATAAAAAAACTATTCATAATCAGATGAGAACTTGAAAGTTGAAAAATACCTGAATAAATTCCAACTAAAATTAATAATGATTTTATATTTAAATGCTATGAATATATGCAAGTTGAAAATGAAACAAGTCACACTCATAATATATAAATACAAAACTGAACTATCATTTTTAGATAGAGATTCAAGCATTTTAAGTCTTTTTTTTCCTCAAAGTAACCTTTATTAATAAAAGATTACGGTAATCCTGACGTTTAGCGCCCCGAACAATTCGCCCTCTATTTTTAAAAAAATTAACTATTTTTTCACTATGTAACTATATCCAAGTGTAAATGCTAATAAAAAAAGATTAAAAAAAATACTTACATTTACATGCGTATTTTTCACGTATAGCGGTCTTTGCTGTATATAGAACTGTAAATAAATGACGTATATTAACTGTAAATGTTTTTCCGTAAAGAAGAATAAATAACAAGAAAACAAACTTACATTTTTAGGAGTAATTGGAAGCCACACAAGCGAGGAAATGCACGAAAAGGTCGTGGCGTGCGTGCAGATTTCTGAAAGAAAATTCCTGCAGGTAGGATGAGAACAAAGGTGTGCTCATCCCAAATTGGTATTTTAGCTTATGCTATGCGACAGAGTGGACATAGGCATAATTCCACGTGGTCAAGCAAAAGTAGTTCAGAATTTGTCACGTGTCACAAATGACCAAAGTACAGTAGTTCATAATTTTTATAGCAACTTTGCGTGAGACTAAATAGAGCCTAAAAAATTAAGTTTTGTTACATCCATTTTATTTATTCATCTTCATGTAAAAAAGACATTTATAGTTACATATACTCTGCAATTACATAAAGAATAATAAATAACCAAAAAAATAATTACTTTTTTAGGCTGTATTTAGACTCACGCAATTTGGTCACGCGTCATTTGTGACACGAGACAAATTCTGAACTACTTTTGCTTGACCGCGTGGAATTATGCCTATGTCCACTCTGTCGCATAGCATAAGCTAAAATACCAATTTGGGATGAGCACACCTTTGTTCTCATCCTACCTGCAGGAATTTTCTTTCAGAAATCTGCACGCACGCGACGACCTTTTCGTGCATTTCCTCGCTTGTGTGGCTTCCAATTACTCCTAAAAATGTAAGTTTGTTTTCTTGTTATTTATTCTTCTTTACGGAAAAACATTTACAGTTAATATACGTCATTTATTTACAGTTCTATATACAGCAAAGACCGCTATACGTGAAAAATACGCATGTAAATGTAAGTATTTTTTTTAATCTTTTTTTATTAGCATTTACACTTGGATATAGTTACATAGTGAAAAAATAGTTCATTTTTTTAAAAATAGAGGGAGAATTGTTCGGGGCGCTAAACGTCAGGATTATCAAGATTACAAAAATTTTGGGTACACTTACCCATTGAGGATTACACAGTGATTCAATGTAAATGTACATATGTTCAAAAATAATTACATTCATAAAAATTGTTGTAATGTGATTAATGTCTATCTGTATGTGGATCCACATGGCCTGGCCATTGAGAAGCTAACCATCACTCAATGGTCCTACCCCTGGGGCCCCGAAGCAAAGATTCAAATGCATCAGCTGACTGGGTGAAGTCCAGCATTGTGCCAACCACCACAACAGGCAGCGAGATCCAAGGCCCAAGTTCACCATGCAATAGACTCTCGAACCACAGCCGAGCCATGTCAAGACAATTCTGAATACCTCTGCCTCCCAATTAGCAGTCCAAATGAGCAGGGACCACAATCGGTCTACCTGCCCAAAATTGAAAAGCATTTTAAGTCTTCAACCTTTTGAAACATATATATGGTGCAAGAGAATAGCCAGAAATATTTTACTCTGCAAGTTAATTGTGATATAATAAAAAATGTATTGATAAAATGTGAAATTGTATTGATTAATACTCATGTTATAATATATATAATCAGTATATATATAAAGTTAATCTTTTTTTCTTAAAAAATAAATTAAAATACACTGCACATTTAAAAAAATAAGAGAAAGTATAACATATCTCGATTTATTTTTTTAAGTTCATTATGTGTTTTTTTTTTTAAAAAAAAAACATTTCAAAGATTGTTAAATTCTTTAATGCTGTTTTATTTCTGACAAACTAGAATATATTCTTACATTTTCTGAAACTTAAAGGATTAGGCAAGCTTAAAAGATTTAAAAAAGAAAAAAAATCACATAGATAAAGGAGAAAAAAAAAACTGTTAAAATTCTTTATAATTCTAGCTTCATCAACTAGATTTAAAGAAAAATCTAACATTTCCTATTTTTAAAATTGATTTTATAGTTGTTGATGTTGTTTTTTTATAAAAAGGAAACCCAAATACATATTTTTTCATTCAAATATTTGTGATTAAATGTTATATGTAATTATCATTTAAATTATATAAGGGAGTGTGACACCCAGATTAATGTACTATTCTGCAGTCTTATCATTTGAGGTTAAATGTAATAAGGTTTCAGTTATATGGTTTATAGCTTAGTTATATTTAATTTTGATCAGTCTTTGAAATATTCTCATTGGCAATAAGAGAGACACACTTTTTGTGCATGTGGATGTGTAAAAGCATTTTTTAAAAAAAAAATTAAAAATTTTAACAGTTTTATCCACTTTATAAATTCCTAAGATGTTAATCTAAAAATGATATCAAGATTCACTCATCACATCAAGCTTTTCCTAGTTTATTGTATAGCACAATAATCTCTCTGGTCATAAAATCAATGCTCACATATTTATATGAAAAAAAAACCCATCTCTATTATTAAATATAATTGCAAACTATAAAACTTAAATTTAAAATTGATAGAAAGTATAGCAAATAAATTTTAAAAATATGGCAAAAAGTATAATGCGAAGATCAGGATGGGAAAAAAAGAACATTTGACTTCAAACTATCATAATTATTTTAATTAAAGGTTTCAGAAATAGACTGGACATATATAAAAAAAATGATAATTATTGGATAAGGATAATTTTCAGTAAATATCAAGAGGGAAGAAAAAAAATTTAAAAAAGGTAATTTAAAATAAATTCACAAAATTAAATTTATTTAAAGATTTATTAGCTATTAAGCTAATGCACTTTGAAGGTTTAAATTATAAATGAATACTCTTAATTCCAAACACAAGATAAAGTATTTTTGAAAAGATAGAATGAATTATCCATCTTTTCTTACCCAAACATTTATGTATGGGCAAATCTTAAGCATTTGGAAATGAGAGCATAAGATATTAAATAATCACTTTAAATTACTTTTAGTATGCTTGAATATATATATAATGCTTGCAAAATGTTTACAACTTACGCTACATTATTCTTATTTGAAATTAAACATATATAATGAAATAATATTTTATATAGCACTATATTTTATAAACAGTAATAATAATCAGCTATTAAGCTAATTACTAAAAGTAATTTAAAGTGATTATTTAATATCTCACATTTCATTTCCAAATGCTTAAGATTTGCCCATACATAAATGTTTGGGTAAGAAAAGATAGATGATTCATTCTATCTTTTCAAAAAGACTTTATCTTGTGTTTGGAATTAAAAGTATTCATTTACAATCCAAATCTTCAAAGCACATGTGTATTAGCTTAATACATTGCTGATTATTACGATTGTTTATAAAACATAGCACTATATAATATATTATTTCATTAAAGATTTATTTTATATTAAATAACAAAAAAATTCATGAAGGTAATACTGAAACATTAAGGAGCTAATTAAATCATCATACTACTTTAATGACTGTGAGAAGTGCCTGAAAAATCTAAAAATTCTTATTTTAAAAATATTTTGTGCTCATCAAGAGAAAAAGAATTGAAGTCTTTGACGTATTTAAATTTTCTTATCCAAATCACTAAATGAGCAGACTGTTCTCAAGATAATGATTAGTTGAAAGGTAAAATTTATAAAACCATCACCTCCAACTTATTTTATCAGTTTGAGAGATTGTATATATTTAAGAAAGTAATTTTAATATATTTCATAATTAAAAATAATATAAAATGCAGAGTACTAATATATACATCTTTAATTTGGTTCAAGGATAGATCAAAAGCAATCTATGGACCACCAACTACATTCAGCTCTATATGACTTTCTGTATGGTACACTTAATTCATGATTTACAATATAATAATTTTTTATTAAAATTTTGTATGTTTCATTTCATATAAATTCAAAAATTCTTAAATATTTTTCTCCTATTTTTTCTATGATTTTTTTTTAAAAAAATGTTATTTTTGTGTATTTTGGACTAAATTCATTTATAAAATTTATGCTGAGAAATATCTTATGAAACCTATAGCATAAGAAAAGATTGATCATCCAAGTATTATTGATTTTTTTACAATTTTAATTTTCTAAAAAAAAAAAAAAATTCTAAGAATATCCATAATGAATTTATGAGGAAAAATTTCATGTTTAGATTAAGTTTAAAAGCTCTATAGGAAAAAATACTTTTAGAAAATGAATATATACCATCCAAATGCTCACATTAGCAACTGCAAACAATGTAAAAATAAGCTCTCAAAGTTTAAATAAACTATTTGATAAAATTGGTGGTAATATACTTATATCATTTTTGATATCATGCTAAAATATGCAGCAAGCTGGAATAATTGTTTCATGACTTTTAATACCACTCATTTATCTACCATGTACTTCTCCAAACCCTTTGCATATAAATACTAAACTCAGTTGATCAGATTTATATACAAAGTTGAGACAAAAATTATCCACACTCTGGCTGTCAAATTTATTTGAATTAAATTTCAAAAAAGACAATTTTCAAGACAATCTTTTTGCCTTTAAAAATATTTTAAGTTAAACTGAAAGCCAGTATTACACCATTGTTTCACCTCTTTATCAAAGTGAATTTTTGTCTCTTAGTTCTTCAAGGGACCATCTGATAATGTGATAGGGCAAGACCAGAATATAAGATATTTTTGGACTGTAGGCATGAATTGCAATGCAACAATACAATGCCTTTGCATAATAGTCCTATGTGTTTTGTCCAAATTTTAGGTTGCAGCTTTTTAATAGATTTATCACAATAATGAGAATTAAACAAGGCAAAACTCTCCATACAGTGCTGCCACTCTGTGCCAACCAGAGTAATCAATGGATGCCAGAAGGCTTGTGCATAAAATTCCTATCAAGCCTACTCATCCAATATCCCCAGACTCAGCATCCATTGATTACTCTAGTTGGCACAGGGTGGCAGTACTGTATGGAGAGTTTTGTCTTGTTTATAAACAATAATGTGCTAGTATAAGAGATGGTGATCATGTGATGCTTAATAATGAGAATTGTTGATTGTTGAATCTTTTTCCTGATAATCTTTTAATAGTAACCATTCAGAATCTCAGAAAACTAAACATCAATTCATCAATTGATGATTAACTTTTGAACTTTTTCTTGGTTGGCAATTAAAGATGCTGGGCACACTCTGATTTACTCTCATACTCATAGTGATAAATCCATATCATTTCTCTAGCAATGATTTTTGTAAAAAACTTTAGCCTTCCTAAAAATAACAGTCCAAATTTTATTTGCAAATGTCTAAAATCTTTTGTTTGTGCTTTCAGTTGTTTTAGTACTCAACTTACACTGAGTTTTCAAAACTCCAATTCTGTTATATATTATTACATAAACAAAGCCATAGTTAATTTGAAAATGATTACTACATTATACACTGTCATTTGACTATCCAACAGAATCAGTTAACATTCAATCACAATATCATCATTAGTCATACGCATGAAATAACATGTGGCTCCTTCTTTATGGTTGGTACATGTGTTATCTATCTTGATCTTCTTTATTATAAACACAGTTTTTATGACAAAATACTTTATACTATTCACAAAGCCTTTGTTAAATAAAAGCACAGAGACACCCTCAGACCACAAAACAAATCATTATGCTCTTCTTTCATGAAAAATCACAAGTAGGGCAGTCATTGTTTTTCATAACACAATCCATTTTTGAGCTGATATAACACATTAAAAACTGCATAAAGTCAATATCCTCATATAGAAAGTACTACTAAGTGCTGTGCAACTATTAGAAATTTTACTAAGGCAATAAACCTAAAGTATGTGCAGTTGAAAATTCGAAGGTAGGGACCTCTACAGGTCTTAACCACAAGCTTATGCATTGGAAAAAAAGAGGGGACGGCATAAGCTTGTGGTTAAGACCTGTAGAGGTCCCTACCTTCACATTTTCAACCACACATGCTTTAAGTTTATTGCCTTAGTAAATATTACTTATATAATCAATGTGCGTTAAATAAATTTAGAAATTTTAATATAATCCAGAATACTGATAATTTTTGACTCTCATATTTTAAAATCTTATCAATCTTGAGTTTGATATTTGTATATAAAGATCATTGTACATTATGCTGTAAGATTGACTGTGGGTTTGAACTAATGCACTTATGCATTTAGCAGCCAGTTTTACACCTTTATGTTATTCAAGGTAATAATTTGAAATTTTAACAAATTGTAAGATCAGTTTGATGGGAATTTTATAACAATATACCATCTAGTTTTCATTGATTATTTAAACTTACAGTAGATGATTCTAAGTAAGATGAAAACAAGTGCTTTCTGAAGCCTATAAATAAACATATGAGAGATTGTATAATATTTTAGATATGAAAATTAAAACATTTAAGAATGGGATTGGTACATAACAATTTTCAATTGATTAACAAAAAATTAGAAAGTTTTGGAAAAGGCCTAGGAAAGTGAATCAGATGATTTGTGATTTATGACAATTTCAAGAGATTTTTTCAGGATAGCATTAATATTGGAGTTTTCCCTCGGCTAGATAGGTCTAAATGGTGTAGTATCCAGATTAAAATAGTGCTTGGTTTGAGACTGAAAATGAATCACTATAAAGATTTGGACTGAAATAATTTTGAAAGTCAATGGAATCTTTTTAATTGCAAGAAAAATACAACAACAATTTAAGTTTAGAAAAATCAAACTTTGAAAAAGGCTTAGTCATAAAATAGAAATGGAATGCTTTTCTTAGGACTCTCTATTAGTCATTAGAAAACAAAGTTTTAATAAATATTTGCAGAGAATAATTAGACAAGATTTTAGCTAGATAGTTTCTGATAATAACTTCTGATTCTATGTTTAACCATTGTCTTCTATCTGATTATTGAATAATCCAGCCAATCAATTTATTGGAAATTTTATACTTACAAACTAAAGTATTATGCTAAGAAAATCAGTCACTTAGCCCTTCTTGTTTAAATGTTTTATAAAATAAACAAGAATTAACGTTTGTTTGGCCTAACCAAAAAGGCCTGCTTAGGTGAAGATACATATTGAAAACCATTATCATATTTTTGTTTTAAATCTATAATTTATGTTTGTAAGAAGCCATAATTATAATTTATAAAAATGTATATGTAATGCAAAATGCTCTGAGTTTATCTGTTCTAAACATAGGTAAGAGACTATGAGAAACAAATCAGTAGGTGTTCTCAATTCTCTATTTGTGGGTGGCTACATATTCTACATAAACTACTTCCTTATTTCTTTAAAAAAATAACTCACTTGTTTGTGAAATTAAGTAAATAACTTTAGGCATCATGTATAATCACAATAGTAAAGAAAATCTTATACTAGGGATCTTTTTTTGTAAAATATAGTTTATTGAATATTCTACATATGAAAAAACTTTTATCAGTTGAAAATATTCGTGTCAATTTATATTTTTATATATTGGTATTTTAAATAATGTAGAGTTTATTTCAGCGATATTTGTTTATATATATATTATTATATATAGAGTAAGTTAAAAAACAAACTCTTATGAAGCTTCAAAAATACCCTCAACCTCAGACCGCGGTTTCTGCCTCTAGCGTCATCAGTGAGGTGCTAGGGAATAAAAATACTAGAACTAGTCCAGCATTTTATCAATGCCTAACTATTGAGAAGAAAATCTGAAACTTTCAGACATTTAAATGTCCAAAAATCCAGCTATCTAACTCAAATAGCCGTATGTGACTGAACTAAGTTCAGATACATCATATATTAATAGCTCTAGCAATATAAAATCGCCAAAGCATTAATAGCAAAAAACTAAAATTAAATTGATAAAAAATCAAGTCATATGACCTAATTTTAATAAAGCTCCTATTTACAACTGTTATATATAGAGTAAGTTAAAAAACAAACTCTTATGAAGCTTCAAAAATACCCTCAACCTCAGACCGCGGTTTCTGCCTCTAGCGTCATCAGTGAGGTGCTAGGGAATAAAAATACTAGAACTAGTCCAGCATTTTATCAATGCCTAACTATTGAGAAGAAAATCTGAAACTTTCAGACATTTAAATGTCCAAAAATCCAGCTATCTAACTCAAATATTGCTAGAGCTATTAATATATGGTGTATCTGAACTTAGTTCAGTCACATACGGCTATTTGAGTTAGATAGCTGGATTTTTGGACATTTAAATGTCTGAAAGTTTCAGATTTTCTTCTCAATAGTTAGGCATTGATAAAATGCTGGACTAGTTCTAGTATTTTTATTCCCTAGCACCTCACTGATGACGCTAGAGGCAGAAACCGTGGTCTGAGGTTGAGGGTATTTTTGAAGCTTCATAAGAGTTTGTTTTTTAACTTACTCTATATATAACAGTTGTAAATAGGAGCTTTATTAAAATTAGGTCATATGACTTGATTTTTTATCAATTCAGTATATATATATTGTAACCCTCTCCCAACACCTCTCCTACCTTTCCTAACAACAAACCCAGGGGTGCCAATTCTATTGATCATAGAATAAACTATTAGTCTGGTTTTACCTTAAAATTATTAATAAGGCTCTTAAATGGTGTTCTACCTTAGCTTAGCTCAGTTGGGGGCTACAGAAGTCTATAAGGTGTAAAATGCATATTAGATATGGGAGGAAACATTTTGATAAATAGGAACAAAACATCTATTAAGTTCTAAAATAAATAAAAAATTAAAATTGGTAAAGTTCTACCATTTAAATTGACAAGTTATAGTCTATACCTCATCTCCTCCCATCATCCACATGCATTGAACAACCTCTATTATGTTAGAAAATTAAATTAATAAATAAAAGATGTAATGCTGATGAACTATATTGTCTAGCAAATTGGAGTTAAATATAAAATAAAACATAAAATTACTTAACTTTTAATTGTACAGTAACTTAAACTAATTAACTAAATTAATGTCCACTCTAAATAATAAGTGAATGTCTCAGGGGATTAATTTATTGCATGGCTTAATTCTAAATCTCTACTTCTCAACAACTACTACTTACTATTATAAGAGTAATGAGACAAATTAAGCAATATTCTAACAAAATAATGGTAGTTAGATAATGAAAGAAATCGGGTGCATTTTGATTTCAATTCATCGTCTAAATAATAACTAAATGACAAAAATTTCAGAGAATCACCAAATAATTAACATTTCATACAGTGTTTGGATCAAGGAAAGCAACATCACCATATCTGAACATGTTCATCATTAAATTAAATGGAATAATGCAATCATATCATATTAGATAAGTAAATGTGTGTGCATGTGTGGAAATATGAAATATAATTGCATGCCAAAAAGAATTCTGATACAACTTTAAATAAATAAAATATTTATTTTCAAGCATAACTTAAATAAACATTTGGTTTAATAATTTTCACATATACATGTTTTGATGTTTTAATGGTTAAAGGGTCTATGTAAGAGCAAGTAACATAAAGATAACTTTCTATATTTTATCTTAAACATATGCCAGTTATCAGTGCATTCTGATAGACTTATGGAAGAAACATTATATTTTCAGTACTAAACAATAACACAAAATAAACTTTTTATTTTTCTTGCAAAATTGGTTTAAGCTATTAGTCAATTCTGATAAACATATGACCCAAAAACATTATGATACTACACTAAGATAATTAAATATAAAATTAATTTTGGTATTTTATTTTCAATACACTCCATCTATCAATCACTTAGATATGCTCATGAAAACAAAACTCTATTAAATACTGACACTAAATTAAAAGATGAAATTAAAGTTCTTGGCATTTTACTTCAAATGCACATCGACAAAATGAGAAGGGTTTAAATCTAAGAGTAAGAATAAAAATAAGATCAAACTATACTTTATAAGTTAAATTAATGATTTTATTAATTAATCACACTTTTTCTTCTCTTGCTTGCTCATTCAAATAAGGATGGAACATTATGAGAGTTGATGGTATGAAATCTAAATAATTAATTTAAAATGATTTGAAATGATAATTAAAGTTACACATTAATAATAGATTTCTCCATACCTTCTAAATTAATAATTTATGCATGTTTCTGAATTATGCTATCTATTATAAAATAATTAATATTACTAAATCCTACCAGTTTACTTAGAAAATTGGAATAAAGATCATAATACGGATGATGACAATGGCCAAACAAACTTTGGTACAAATTCTGCTTCAGCTGTTCTTGTGAGAAAAATCAACTCTACTTTTATTTTCCTTTTTTATCAACAAACTATCTCACACTTGGCTATGAATAAAGATGAAACACATTGCATATGGCACATGGGGATAAAATACTTTTATAACTATAATTCATAAAATACCACCACTAAATCTGGAGGATACAATATACTCCTAACAAATACTTCAATAAACTAAGCAGAGAGTTTTCTCGATCCCATACAATACACTATATATATAATCCACCCATATCAAATACTCAAATAAATAAAAGGAAGAACTGATCTCAATTCCATATACTATATAACACAAAGAACTTCATTCTACACAGCCACTAAATACATTTCCATCTAAGCATAATAAAGAAACAATAAATTCACTCTTAAATAAATTTCTGACTTTCAATTTCTATTGGCACATTTTCATCAACTGAAACCAATAGACCTTAAAGTATTTTTACTTTCAATTCAAACATTATTATAGCTAGATTAAATAACAGACATGTATATATGAGCATAATAATGCACAAACAATTTCAAATCACTTTGGTAAGAAATACTGTAATGATATTAATTAATAAACTGCAAAAATGATAATGAATAAATGTCTCATTTCTGATAAGTATAATATTTTTAGCTTGGAAAGATACTAATTATGGTTGAAGAAGCAATACTTCTATCAAGCAAAGACAAAATAACTTTTTTAAACTGCATTTTGCATTAGCAATAAATTGAAATAAAAGTTTGGTTTAGGATAAATAACAAATCTTTAAATTCTGAGTAAAACAATTATTAAGAAATAGTTATTTTATAACTTATTGAAAATGCAAAGATAAACACTAAATTTTACATAATGAGCTTTTTTCAAAAATACTGTTCACCCCTTAATATTGAATCGATGTTTCCCTTTCTAACATGCACATATAGTAATATAAGCACACACTAAAAATATATTTAAATAATACAAATTACCTAGCACAATATTTAACCATATTATGCTTTGTGAGATGTTCCTGGAGAAAACAATAATAATAATAAAAGAACAAAATCATAAGACAAATCCCCACAAATATCTATCTATTACAGGCTAACAGAACTAAAGCTTTTTTGTTTTCTAGGTGGGAACGAAAGTTTATTTACAGTTTGTAAATGACATATTTTAGTCATGTACTAAATGATAATAATAACTGGCATAAATATAAATTTTGACAAACACACTACAAATACCTGCAGGAAGACAAGTAATATTATTTTGGATCTAGAATAGCAGCATTCAATGTTCTTCGCAAGGCTAATGAAACCGCTGGTAATATCATATCTGAGAATTCTTCATTAAGCAATAGACATTTTTTTTACAAAGTAGGTGTAGCCATAATTTATTACTTAAGTCATTAGATAGGTTCACACATTTATTTTGAGTTTTTTAAAGACATTCATAAAACACATATCATTATAATAAGTTCATAAAATCCACTTGAATTAACATACGTTTATTGACAACACATTTTAATAAGAAACCCAATTGTAAACAAGGAGTACAATGAAGAAAAGAAATTCACATCCATTTTGTGTTCTTCTACTAATTTATTCCAGAATATTTTGAGAAAATTTAATAATCTATTCATCAGATTATATGTCACACATTTGTTCTTAGTTTTTAAATACAAATGGTTAAGTAAATGTTTGATATTTATAAGTTTGATATTTATTAAGTAAATGTTTTAACAATAATAATAATGATAATAATAAAGTAGGATAAAATAAATCTTTAACACATCCTTTTTGACTAAACTTCCTTCCCTTATAGTTAGCAGGATTCATCAACAAAGAGTCACTGAGCCATTTAGTGGAAGTGTTCATAACTTTTCCAAAGTAGTAACACAGTTCATACATTTCTCTAATACTAGAATTAAGATTTAAATAAAGCAATTTTAAACATAAACACGCATTTCCATTAATGATTAAAAAAAATTGAAGTAAAATAATTTTATAATACAGCACACATACATATCTCAAACAGTGGCTTTAGAATTTAAAATAGCTAGTTAAGAATAAGGAATAATGTACTTCGTTACTGACGTTTACATTTTCAGGTTGTAGTTTGGAGATCATACTGCTGCCATCAGATGGTGCTGCCACACCATCAACAACCGGCCTGAAAATGGCAAGTGATAAATTTTTTTACGAAAACGCCTGAAAATCGACAAATAAAAATGCCTAAGGCAAAATATGTACAGCAAATACATCGAAAACTACAAATTATAAAAAAATACAAGAAAATGCTAAAAAATTCAAATAATAAAACCCAAAAACCATGCAAATTCGATTATGAGATATACCCCCCCCCTAAAATCAAAATTTCTTCACTTAAATCGACAAATAAAAATGCCTCAGACAATATATGTACAGCAAATACATCGAAAACTACAAATTATAAAAAAATAAAAGAAAAAGCTAAAAAATTCAAATAATAAAACCAAAAAATCATGAAAATTCGATCAAGAGATATACCTTTCCCTACAATCTGAAAATTCACAAAGAAGCATGGTGGCCAAAAAGAGTGGGAAAATACGAAAAGATCAAATTATTTACCTTCAACATAAATATGCATCTAAGTTCATATTGAAAAGCAATTAATTGTTCTCTGGCTTTCAAATTACTGCATATGTAAATTGAGCATTAATATTTAAATAATCAAAAAGCAATCATTACTGACCCCTCCCCCCACTAATCAAAACGTAATAAATCTTATCAATATTTTAAAATTATTTAAGTAACAGATATAATAACAACTCATAACACAGTTTAATACATAGTAAGTAATAAAAAATAAGCAGGTGATGGTGTAAAAATCAAATTATAAAAAAATATGATCAATAGATACCGCCCCCCCCTTACAATCTGAAAATTCACAAAGAAGCATATCTAAATTGAGCAATATTTCAATAATCAAAAAGCAATACACAAAAAATAATTACCAAAGTCCTTCCAATCATTTTTAGTAGGCACTTAAATGTATTCAGCATAAAAATCCATTAAGAACATTATTTTGATTTAGAGTTCACATTTTAAATAGTAACAGAAGAATTCGGCCAAGATGGCAGAATTTTGAAGCTTTAAACACACTTGAATAGTAGAATTTTGAAGCATTTTGGAACAGATTTTAACACAAATATTAAGAAAAGATGACAGAAGTTAACAATTATAATTTAGAAATTTAGATTGACGGTATATTGATCGCTTGCAATATTGCATCAAATAGTTCTTCAAAAGATGACACGTAAATTTCAGATGCTGATATTTTAATGCGGGATTTTGAAATATTGCCTCAAACTTTGCTGCATATTTAATCTTGTATTCTGCATGAAAAAAATAATCCTTAATAATCCGGTCAAAAAATAAAAATTATCCCAATAACTTGTATTTCTAGCAGTCCAAAATAATTAAACGTCATAATAGAACTGAGCAGGTATTTCAAAACTCTACTTTAGCTACATTTTAATGTCTATTACATCATATTCATTTTGAAAGTACAAACTGTGATTTAATCTATATAACGATGAAAAACAATTTCTTGAACAAAAAAAAACTGGAAAAATCCAAATGCCTACTATAAAGGAAGGAAGGAATCGGTAATTATTTTTTGTGTATTACACGTTAATTATTAAATGTTATTAATGAATTTAGAGAAATTCACTTTTTCATGTAAAATGACTAATTACGTCATATTCATTTTGAAAGTACAAACTGATTTAATCTATATAACAGTGAAAAACAATTTCTTAACTCTACTTTAGCTACATTTTAATTAAATTTGTTAAAACTTTGGAAATTAGGTTTCATGTAAAATGTCTAATTACATCATATTTATTTTGAAAGTACAAACTGTGATTTAATCTATATAACGGTGAAAAACAATTTCTTGAACAAAAAAAACTGGAAAAATCCAAATGCCTACTATAAAGGAAGGAAGGAATCGGTAATTATTTTTTGTGTATTACTTGTTAATTATTAAATGTTATTGATGAATTTAAAGAACCTCACTTTTGTTTTAAAATATATTTATTAAACATAGTAATATACAGTTAAACTTTATAAAAATTTACATAGTATTCAAAATGAAACTTGAAAAAGTCAATGTAAAATGTCTAATTATGTCATATTCATTTTGAAAGTACAAACTGATTTAATCTATATAACGGTGAAAAACAATTTCTGAACAAAAAAAAATGCAACAAGGTAATTTTTCCACCTTCTCTTTTAAACTTACTATAATTATATTTAATCACTTACTACATATTAATCTGTGTTATGAGTTGTTATTATATCTATTACTTAAATAATTTTAAAATATTGATAAGATTTATTACGTTTTGATTAGTGGGGGAGGGGTCGGTAATGAATGCTTTTTGATTATTTAAATATTAATGCTCAATTTACATATGGAGTAATTTGAAAGCCTGAGAACAATTAATTGCTTTTCAATATGAACTTACTTGTTAATTATTAAATGTTATTAATGAATTTAGAGAAACTCACTTTTTCATGTAAAATGTCTAATTACGTCATATTCATTTTGAAAGTACAAACTGATTTAATCTCTATAACTGTGAAAAAATAATTTCTTGAACAAAAAAAATGCAACAAGGTAATTTTTCCACCTTCTCTTTTAAACTTACTATAATTATATTTAATCACTTACTATGTATTAATCTGTGTTATGAGTTGTTATTATATCTGTTACTTAAATAATTTTAAAATATTGATAAGATTTATTACATTTTGATTAGTGGGGTTCGGGGTCAGTAATGATTGCTTTTTGATTATTTAAATATTAATGTTCAATTTACATATGCAGTAATTTGAAAGCCAGAGAACAATTAATTGCTTTTCAGTATGAACTTAGATGCATATTAATGTTGAAGGTAAATAATTTGATCTTTTCGTATTTTCCCGCTCTTTTTGGCAACCATGCTTCTTTGTGAATTTTCAAATTATAGGGGGAGGGGTATATCTCTTGATCGAATTTTCATTGTTTTTTGGTTTTATTATTTGAATTTTTTAGCATTTTCTTGTATTTTTTTTTATAATTTGTAGTTTTCAATGTATTTGCTGTACATATTTTGCCTTAGGCATTTTCATTTGTCAATTTTCAGGCATTTTCATAAAAAAATTATCACTTGCCATTTTCAGTCTGGTAGTCGATGGTGTGGCAGCACCATCTGATGGCAGCAGTATGGTCTCCAAACAGGTACCCATTTTCATTTTGCAGATAATTAATATTGCTTTTCACTTTCAGACTTGGGTCCTGAAAGAATTAGCTTGTAAAACAAAATTGTACTAATTAACTTTTACAATGAAATCAGAAAGCAACTTGTAGTTCAGTGAAGTAAAAATAAAAACCTCCCTTTTTGTAAAAAGATTTCTCTCTTTATAGATCCCAGACCATTACTCAAGCATCTATTCCTCCAATAATCCAAGGTCATTTGAAAGTTCCAAGGTCTCTAGACACAGACTTGCTCCACCCCTTTGCACTGAAATTTTAATTTATGAAAAAAAACTTTTTTGTCTTGAAAGAAAAAGAGAGCAAAAAATTCATTCTGTCTGTTAATAAAAAAAATATTAAATTGAACTAAGAATAAAATATTTTACATTTCTAAAGTAACAGAATAAAATTAATGATAATTATTTTAGCAAATAAAATATTTAGTAGCTAATATTTGTTGTTTAATAATTGACCAGTCCAGTGATCCATTAATTCATTTAAAATGTAACTAAGCCATTTTTTCAAACTATTGGTTGTGAAAATTAAATATTTTGATATGAGATATAATATTTGGTGGTTTAATGAAATACATAAATGGAAAATGAAGCTGAAAGATGACACATGCATACATTAACATTTACAAATAATGTACTACAGGGACTAAACTGATATGACTGAATAAAAGTTTCTATGATAATGAGTCACATCTATTGTACTGTTTATACTATTGATTAAAATATTATAAGCAAATAAACCAGAGAACTATTTAAACAAATATCAATACTGTTCTGCTGACAAATAAAACAAACTTGGAATCAACTTAAACTAAACTGACAACTTCTGTGACAAGCCACTCCCCCTTCCTATCATTAATTACTCACTAAAGAAAGATACTAAACATCTTAAAAAACTTTCAAATCACATCTATAAGTGCTTTTAACATAGTTTTTAGGTCAGTAATAAAAAAAATTTTAAATTTCAGGTTATTTCATTATTTTTTAATAAGATGCCATCAGATGTTACTGATACAGTGCTACATAATTATAATCAATATTTCTGGTGCCACCCAGAGCATCCCCAGGTTGCAGATAGGGGTATGGTCTTCAGATATGAAGGTTAGCTGCGAATAAGCAGAGTACTGTAAATAAGCAGTCACTGACAATGGGACAACATTCACTATCAGGAAGTGGTGAAGGAGACAGTGGCATGTTTACTTCTACAAAATGCCACAATTCCTATGATGGTGGATGTATAATGGTGAGTGTTGACCACCATTAAATAAGTCAACACCCTGCTGGGTGCTGGGTCAGCAATGGCATTCTTCCAAATCAGCAGAAGATCACTACAGGTGACAATGATGAGGAGGAAGCAGTAGTTGGATTTTCATTTTATGGGATTTGGCTAGCACACTAAGCCTTTTATAGAGGTTATTGCTGGGCAAAGAAGGCAATGGGAAAACACTTTGTCTTATAATTCCCTTGTTTATTATGAGTATGTCTACAGGAATCATTACATTTGGTGTTGAGACCTTAGTTAAGAATAACTTTGGTGTCTTGCCCAGCAGGAGTGGACATGAGGCTACTCAGGTCTTAAACCTGTAAAATCCTCATAAATATAATTCATTGAGAGGGGGTACACTGAGAATTGGAACGTGGAATGTTAGATCTTTGAGGATTGGTGGGAAATTGGAGAATTTGAAAAGAGAGTTGCATTTAAATAATATTAATGTTATGGGATTAAGTGAAGTGAGATGGGAGGAATGTGGAGAAGTAAGTAGTGGAGATGTAAAGTTGTTTTATTCAGGTGGTGATAGGTCAATTAATGGAGTTGGCATTGCTGTGAGGAAGAAAATATGGAATAGTGTAGCAAAGGTTGATGGTATTAATGATAGGTTGATGAGAATAAATGCAAGTCCTAGAGATTTGGTAATTGTACAAGTTTATATGCCAACTAGTAGTCATGATGATATTGAAATTGATGAAATGTATGAGAAGATAGAAGAAAGTATTCAATGTGAAGGAAAAATTTATGTATATTGCTATTGGGGGATTGGAATGCTGTTGTGGGGAAAGGTAGGGAAGGAAAAATTGTTGAAAATTATGGTATTAGAAAAAGAAAAGAAAGGGGTAGTCGACTTGTACAATTTTGTAAAGAGAATGGGTTTGTCATTGCAAACACTTGTTTTAAAAATTATATTAGAAGATTGTATACATGGAAAGCTCCAGGTAACAAAGAACATTATCAAATTGATTATATATTGATTCAGGATAGATATAAGAATGCTATTAAGGGTTCACATGCTTTGCCTGGTGCTGATATAGATTCAGATCATAATTTGGTGATGGCTAAATTAAAGCTGAGTTTAAAAAGAATTAAAAGAGGGAAAAGATACACAAGATGGGACTTGGATAAATTGAGACAAATGGAAAAAGGAAAATTTGGTTTAGTATGTGAAAAAGAATTTAAAAGAATTGTTCAGGATGGGAAATATATTAATGACTCTGATGAGGGTTGGAATATAATTAAAAAAGAATTCTTGAAAATAGCAAAAGATGAAATAGGTATGGTATGTTGGAAAAGATGGAAGTGCGGAGACAATGGAAGATTGTAAATACTGAGGAAGGGCAAAAGGCATATAGGAAATTTAATAATGAATTGAGAAGAGAAACAGATTTAGCAAAAGAAAAGTGGTTGGAGCAAGAATGTAAAGAGATAGAAAGGCTTCAACAGATGAAAAGATATGATCTGGCATTTGATAGAATACGAAGTATCACTTGGGAGAAAAAGACATGGGTAGTAAGTGAGATTGCAGATAAGAATGGAAGGAGGTTAACTGATAGTAATGATATATTAAAAAGATGGGAAGAATATATTCGGTATCTGTTTAGTAGAGGAAATAATTCAATAGGTTATGAACTTGAAAATGAAGAAGATGTTGCAATAGATGATAGAGGTATGGACATATTGCCAGATGAAGTAAGAAAGGCAATCACACAAATGAAGAATGGTAAGGCTATTGGATTTGATGCAGTACCTATAGAATGTTTGAGAGAAATGGGAGAATTTACTATGAAGGAAATAGTTGGACTTTGCAATTTCGATATATAATAGTGGAGTATGGCCTGAAGATTTTTTAAGAATTATAGTGATTCCAATTGTTAAAAAGAAGAATGCTGTTAAATGTGAAGAGTATAGGACAATAAGTTTGTTGTCACATGTTTCTAAAGTGTTATTGAGGATTTTAACTCAAAGGATTTATGGGAAGGTTGATTATTATATTGGTGAAGAACAGTTTGGTTTTTGGAAAGGGAAAAGCACAAGAGATGCTATTGGTATTGTTAGGATAATTGCAGAAAGATATATTGAAAGAGATAAAGGAATTGCTATATGTTTTATGGATTAGAAAAGGCATTTGATAGAGTAAGCTGGAATAAACTGATGTCTATCTTAAGAGATAAAAGAGTATTTTGGAAAGAAAGACGATTGATATGGAGTATGTATAATGGTCAAAGGATAAGAGTTAGATTTGGGTGTAATGAGACTGATGAATATAGAAAGTGGAGTTAGGCAAGCGTGTAGTATGTCACCTGTTTTGTTGAATATTTATTTAGAAGATATGCTAAATAATTATTTGGACTATATGTTGAATAAATTGGAAGAAGGATGTATTGCATATGGAATGAAGATTAATATTGAAAAGACTAAGTGTTTATGGATAGGGAGAGATGCAAAAAGACTGCAAATTGGAATCCAAGATGACATGGTTCAACAGGTGAAGGGATTTAGATATTTGGGTAGTTGGTTGAGTGAAGATGGAAGAAGTGAAGACGAAGTTAAAAGAATAGCATTGGCAAAGTTGACATTTGTAAAGAGAAAGAAGATCCTATGGAAAGAGAATTAAGGAAGACATTAATTAAATGTTATGTGTGGAGTGTACTACTATATGGTTGTGAGACATGGACATTGAGTAATAGAATTAAAACTGTTTGGAAGCTTTTGAGATGTGGACATGGAGAAAAATGGTAAACATCAGTTGGATGAGTAAGGTAACAAATGAAGAAGTTTTGAAAAGAGTTAATGAGGAAAGAAGATTGATTGAAAATATCAGAGAGAGAAAGAGACACTGGATTGGACATATATTAAGAAGAGATTATAGTTTAGTGAAAGATGTTTTGGAGGGAATGGTGAGTGGAATTAAAAAGAGGGGATGGAAGAGATTGACATTATTGGATGATATAAGAGATGGAAAGGCTTGTGTGGAATTGAGGAGATGGGCAAGAAAGAGAATGGAATGGAAGAATAGATGAACTGATATAGTGACTACTCTTTGGACCTGTCTATTGGACAGACTACTATTGATATATATATATGGTCATCTGTATCAGTTGTATAAGATAGAGTGGATAGTTATAAGGAGCTTGAAAGTCAGAGTTCAAATCCATTCTAAATTACATTAAGTTCAATATATATAAAACATATTTGTATTTTAATATTATATATTTACATACAAATAAAATGACCATAAATTAAAAGCTATTGTAATAACAAAATATATATTGTAACCTGACAGGCCAACCAAACCCTCTTTTGGTTGGTTTTATTTCCTGATCAGCATATTGCAGAAAGGAACTATCGATTGGCATTCCCCAATGCTGATGTCATCCCCTCTACAACATTTCTTGCTCATCAAAGGATGTAGCACCATAGAGACTGGAAACATCTAGAAATTTATGTTTGGTTTCTCAAGTGGCACCACTAGAGTTCCCCTCTCACTACAACCTTACTTACCCACATTGAGTTATTCCAGACATAGCTCAGGTGACATGAAATTCCTATAAACTAGTGCATTAATTGATGAGTGATGTGTGAATGATTTTTTTTTCATTTATTACACATATGAGAGACAAAATTAAAATATGACCCTTATTCACAAAAGACTGCAAAGTCATCAGCTAAGGTAGAGACTGAAGGGCTAAATATCTCCTGATTGGTTTTCATAGTTGTCATTTAATGAGGATTTTTTACTTAGGTATTTACAATTTAAGATTATTTTCAAATAAAAGAATACTAAATGAAATGAGATAAGAACTGTATAATAGTAAATAGAAATGTTTTGTGTTTGTAGAGATAGAAGAGAAAATAAAAGCAATTATTTAAAACATGATC
Organism: Epiperipatus broadwayi; assembly: GCA_028023455.1. Lineage (NCBI taxonomy): Eukaryota > Metazoa > Onychophora > Udeonychophora > Euonychophora > Peripatidae > Epiperipatus > Epiperipatus broadwayi. The sequence continues at coordinate 2,644,186 of JAQFVV010006351.1, forward strand.
ATGTTTTTTATTACAAAGGTACAAATATTGAAAACACAAATGAAGTATAATTCATTACAAATAGAAAGTAGACAAGCATCAAGCAAAATATCAAGACTAATTATTTAATGGAAGATACTAGATATAGATAATTCAGGTTATGCTCTATCATGTTTTATTGTGATGAAGGATTTTTATATGAATGAATAAAATGTTTTTTTGTAAAATTATCAAATTTGCTTATGGTGATGTAAGTGAAAGTGAACATGAAAAATAACAGTATATTATGAATTCTTTCTTTGAAAAAACTATTTTACAAAAATGAAAATTGAAGCAGCTAAATAAAGATAAAGCAGAATTAAATTATATTTTGTTTAACAGCAAATATATATATATATATAGACTTGATTGAAAAAACTTTGATACTCTATTCAGAGATGTAAGGAAGATAGCTAGTTCAAAAAGCAGCATTTCACTAGTGAATTTTCTACTGAAATAAAAATAAAGTATAAAAAAATATTTAAAAATTTCCATTAATAATAAATGAAGTTTAGCAAAATAGTATTTAAAAAAGGGTAATAATAATATAAGAACATACAACTGTGAATTGACAAGTAAAGCTATGGAACAGAATTTAAAAAATCTCTGAAGTGTAAAACATCAAAAAATAGTTGTTTAAGCAATATAAGATGGAACTTTTATTAAAGAGAGATAGCTTCATTAAATGTGTGAAATAATTCGATTAAGAATTATATAATAATAAAAACAATAAAATAAAATATCTCCTACAATTACTACATCTTTTAAGTTGCAAAGTATTTTAATAAAAAAGTAATACAATTACTATATTTTATGAATTGCAAAGTATTTTAAATGAAAAAATAAGACATACAATCAAATCTATGTAGAAAAGAAAAACTTAAGACATGGTGGAATTATTATTGATATCTTAAGAGAAATAGGTAAAGAAATTTTTAAAAAAAGTTGGCAAAGTTATAAAACATATTTAAATATTAACAAGGTACTAAATAATTGCAACAGTGCAGTAAATTGATAAAGAAGTTGTTAGAAAATATAGACCTATCAATATTCCATACCTACAGCAAACTTTATATACTAACCAACCCAAAAAAACAAGCTCAATTTAAATGTCATTTTAGCTTAATAGACCATGCTGAAATATTGAGATAAGTTATAGAAAGAACTACAAAATCTGATTTGTCAGTATGTTTTGAATATTTTAGATTATAAAAACACATTTGCTTCTATAAATATTTCTTTAGTAATTAAAATATTGAATCATAAATATATAAAGTCAAGGTAGTCATAATGTGAAAAATATTAATCAAATTGCAACAGTTATGATTAGATTACATAATAATACTAAAAACATTAACTTTGAGAAGGGTGTGATATTGATTCCATATCTCCAAAAGTTTTTACAATTGTTTTACGAGAAGTATTCGTGGATTAAAATGAGAAGCTAAAAGAATAAAAATGAATGAATATTATTTATATCATTTTGGTTTTGCAGATGATGTAGTTGTTTTTGTAAATAGAGATTCAGAAAAGGTAAAATTATCAAACAAAAATAAAAAATTAGGTGTAAAAATAAATACAAAAAAGTCTAATGATTTTCTCAAAAAAAAAAAAAAGTATGATAATCATGAATTAAAAATTAAAAACTAGAAATATATTAGTCAGATTATTAACACTGATGAAAGCATAACAGATAAAATTAATCATAGAATTAAACTTGAATGGATTGTTTTTTATAAAAATAAGAGCTTATTTTGCAAGCTCTATATATAACATTTGTAAATACAAGCTTTATTAAATTAGGTCATGTGACATCTGACTTGATTTTTTATCATTTTATGTTTTGCTATTAAAGCTTTGGTGATTTTATATTGCTAAAGCTATTAATATATGGTGTATCTGAACTTAGTTCAATCCCAGATGGCTATTTGAGTTAGATAGCTGGATTGGAAGACATATGGATGTCTGACAATTTCAGATTTTTTAGTCAATAGTTATACATTAGATAAAGTGCTGGGCTTGTCCTAGTATTTTTAATCTAATGCTGAATATCCTGGCACATCACTGATGATGCCAGAAGCAGAAACCAGTCTGGAGTTGAGAATATTCTCAAAGCTTGTTAAGAGCTTATTTTGCAAGCCCTATATATAAAAATAACTTGTATTTAAAAAAAGTATTCCATATGTGTTTGTTAAGGAAGATTTTCAGAATATAAATTTACCAGTTCTTATTTATAAATTTCAGACTTGGATACAACAGAGAGTTTTCAGACTACTTAACAATGTATGGAGAGGTTATATTAAAAATAACAAGAAGAGATCAAAAATAAAATATGCAGAACAAATATTAAAGAATTAAAAAGTTATAATTCAGCTGAACTTGATATACTATTAAAAGAGATGACAATAGATGAATAAATGTATTATTAAATTATATTCCCATAGATTATAAAAGATCTACAAAAAGGCCACCTATATAAATCCAATATCTGTAATTTTAAAAATATTCAGTGAAGCATCGACCAAATTATGATAATTATTTTAAATTAAGATAATGGTATAAATACATAATTCTAATATGTAATTTCTTACATAGATGCCCATTTAATTATTAAAATCATTAATTTAGACACTAAATAAAATATCACATAATTTCCAAGTCTTATATCTTTACACACATTTGCAAAAAAATATAAAAGTGTTTATGCATACATTTTGCAAATATCTCTTTCAGATAATTAAAAATGTTCCAAAACATAATTTGAAATGGATTGATGAAATAAGAAAAAAATTTGATTGTGCAATGTGAAAAGAAAAAGCAAAGAATTGAAAAAACCTACATTAAACTTGCAAAACTTTTAACTTGTAGTAGATAGATAATAATTGGAAAATGACGATGATGAAATAATTTATTTTATGAGAATGATAATTTTCACTACTGTTATTATTACATGGTTTCCAGTAAATTTTTAAATTTGTCTTTTGAAAAGCTGATGTCTGGTAGTTAATAATATTAAACATAATATATATATATTTCTGACAAAGTTAATTAATTTTAATATCTCATATATATATTTTTTCAAATCAGCATTACGATTTCAATAATTTAATTACAAGTTTAGTGCAGCAAAAGGTCATAAAACATTAACTTCTTCGAGATCCTAAAACGTGAAGAAATAGATAATAATGCAAACAAATATATATATATATAAATATAAGGTTGAGATAGGTTATAAATTTTTTAAAAAAAAAAATTAGGAAAAAAAAATATTGACGTTTTAAATCAATGTATTAAAACATTAACTTGAGAAATAATCTTAAAATGGACAGCTAAAGAATAAGAGGTTGCATGTTAAGCATAATTTAATTAAATACTTTAGACCAATATCTGAGGAAGACAACAATGTATTTATAATCGAATAGAGATTTATATAATATAAATTTTACTATGTTTTTCTAATGTATATATTATTTGGGAAAATTTTCAATAAACTACAATAATCTAGTTAAGCAGAGAATTGTTAGGTTTCATACAATGTTTGATATTAAGCAAAAAAGACGAAAAAATCTGATTTTTGTAAATATGTCTATCATGCAATAATGTTTTGTTTAAAACCATTTTCTTGTACATGCTTTCATTAGATTATTTAACCATATTATTCATATTGTATGTGATTTTATTTAAGAGAAAATAAGTAAAACGAATTGGAAATCTCTCAAAATTACATTCACAGATAACCATGAACTGAATAGATATTATGCATAAGTATAGTAAATTTCTGGTTAGTAAGAGTTTTTAAAGTTATTAATAATTTTTAGTACCCATTCATTAAACTAGAAATTATTCAATTAATGAATAATATATCCATAGTGTAATTTTCAATATACCACTCACACAAGGTAGGGACTGATTTCTGACCATTTTTAACATCTTGTAGAGGAGAGTAATCAAAAACATATGAACAAACTCATATGAAAAAGATATATGATCCCAAAGATGCATTTTGTGATGAATCAGCATTCTCAGTCACCCAAATCAAAATCTCTTACACATATTTTTTATCATTGATTAGGGTATATATATATATATATTATTTGATGTTTGTATTTTTAAAGCAATATACATAATTATATAACTGAATATTTATAAATACAGTAACTAAATAATTAAAAATTTTATTCACTTAGGAGTGCTTTCAATTATTCCAGTAATCTTTGTCAACTAAGGCTTTGAAATGCTAACTTTCTCACAATTCCATGATCTTAACATTTGCTGCTTGCCTGTTAATTAAGTCATGTTTAAATTTGTACATTAGCAAAATATAAAAAATTGCATAGTAGATAATAATATTTCAGCAAATGTTTTTTACAACCATAATAAATCATGTATTTATGGTTTTGACTTCAATTTTAACAGTGTAAAAATATTGCAAATTAAAAAAAATAACAATAAAAGAAAAATAAAGAAAGCTATGCTAATATACAAATATAAACATGACTTAATTATCAGGCAAGCAGCAAACATTAAGATCACGGAATTGTGGGAAAGTTAGCATTTCAAAGCCTTAGTTGACAAAGATTACTGGGATAATCGAAAGCGCTCCTAAGTAGATAAAATTTTTAATTATTTAGTTACTGTATTTAAAAATATTCGGTTATATATATATTGAACTGGATGCTTTATCCATTTCAAAAGTTCCATCACAAAATTAGAACTAACTTTTATATTTAAAAATTTGAAAAGAAAACTATATAAAAGTTTTGTGAGTTATTTTTTTTTTATGTATTAAGAGTACATGCAATAACACACATACTCATTTATATTTTAAAATTCTGTGATTTTTTTTCTTCAATAGATTTTATTTTAGTTTAAAATAATTTTCTTTGGACACTTGTTTTTTTTTTCATTACAGTAATTAAAAGCAAGCAAAGTTTTAATCTATTTGAAAAAGCATTTTAATTTTAAAAAGTTTTGATTGTGATCAAGTTTCTTTTTATTTTTGATTGTAATCTTTTTTTTTAAAAAAGCTGAGACTTATTACTTTTTTAAAATTAATTTTGAATAAGATAAGAGCCCTGGTAAGATGTTTTTTAAAAATTAAGATTAAGCAGGAGATAGAGATTTAGCTTAGTCAAAACCTATTATTTAAAGATTACATGGCAAATAACAGTTCACATAAGTAGCCTGGATTTTTGACTGATTATTATTATTCTGCTTATTATTCTGATGATTATTATTATTCATTTTTATTACTCTGCTAGTGATACCTATTCAGATTGCTGTGCTGCCTTATATTTTAAAAATTGCTGTCCATAGTTTTATATCACCATTGCTGATATCATATTTTTGCTGGCAGCTATTAGAAAATTCTGCTGATATATTACTGGCTACTTTTTGTTAAATAGTGATCATCCCTGCAGAATGCCTAAACTACATGCTATGAAAAATTTTCTTTACAATATGCAGTGCTAAATCAACCCAAAGATGAGTCCCAGATTCTGAATTGTGCCTTCAAGATCATGTCTTAAAAGCTTAGTCCAGAACTGATTCAAAGATTGCCTCCAGACTCCCAAACATATAAAGTAAATCATAGCCATTGTATGGAACTGTGTATAAACTGAACTTTGCATATCCTGCTGGAAGAAATCAGCTGGACCTAACATTATACCTCAAGGTAAACCTATATTTTTATATAATAACCAGGGCTTAAATCTCTAGTGAAATCTCTCTTATTGTCTCAGCTTGATCTTAAAAGAAATCTGTCTTTTTAATATGTTTTGCATATTCATTCAAATATCTTTAATTATTTTATTGTATATTGATATCTTAGTTTTAAGATTTCATATTTTTAATTTATTTATCTGAGAGTGTATTGCGAGCTTATATTTGATATGCTTAGTGTTTTCTCATTTATATTACTAACCCTTAATAAATGTTTAGGTAGATATTAGTAATTTTCTTTTAACTCACCTGTCCCCTTTTCATTATAATTAGTTTAGTTAAGATTGGTTTGCATTTCCTGCAGACCATAAATCTTTTGACTAGCAGTTTATTGAGTATATTCTGTTTTCTTAGTGGAGATTTTGGTTTTCCTATGTTTCGGATTGTGATACCATAATATTTTCTTTTCTAGTACTGGAATAAACCCCTTGATGGTTTTAAATGTGGTCATTCATGAGCTGTTTTGCAGACATATGGCATTCTTAGTCCTGATATTTCTTTTCCAGGCTAAGGACTCTGCACTGTTTTGTTGTATTCCCTACAAGACCTTTTTCTTTTGAAATCTTTACATAGGGAAACTGGAATTAGTTTATATAAATTGCTAGCAGGAAAACATAAAATCCCATGATAAAGATCTCAAAATTATTGCTGTTTATTTAGACTTATTTAAAGTGTACAATTCTACATCTCAAATTTTTACTTAAACATCTATGGTTAAATGTTTTTCTTGATGCTTCTTGATTTGCAAGTTATTTAAAGAATAGGAGCAGGAATTAAATATTTCTGGTATTTAATTATTTTGCAATAGTATATTGTGATATACACCAGTGCTATGTCTTGAGTTCTATTATATTTTTAATTTACATAAATAATATATTTTGATTATAGTTAGAATCAATGATTTATGGTTTTGCAAATAATATTGCCTTATCTTGGGCAGCAATTTTATATATTTGTTTTGCAAAAATAATGAATGATAATTTATTTTTTAATTAGCAAGTGTTTAGCTTTTGATGTTTATTAGTTAATCTGAATAAAACAAAATCAATACATTTTTCTTATAAATTTGTACCATACTTTCCTGACATCATTATTTGTAATAATTATTTTTTGCATTATAATAGTATTTGTACTCAAACTAATATTTTATTCATTAGTAATTATTGTTATCTAGATGCATTAATTGATTCTAGATTACCCTGGATAAATCATACTGATTTGTTTTGTTCTTGTTTAATTAAATTATGTTTTTCCATTTATTTAAGATTTTACCTTGATTAGCTATAATTACTATTAAATTTCTTATTATTCAAGAATATTATTTTATAACATCTACAGACTTGTACAATACAGATAATTTTTGGCAGATCTAGTACCACTTCTTAGGGATATTTTTGAAACTCATAGTACATTGGATGTTGTTCATTTATATCACTATAAAGCAATTCTTGATATATATTGTAGAAAATCTCACATTTTACATTTTCTGTTAGAAATATGTGATTATCTATTAATTAACAATACAAAACATTTCAACACTTTTAATCAGATGCAGCTTAGTTATAAAGATATTTTTGCAAGAATGTTTTTTTGAATTTAATGAACATCAGTCATTTGAGTTTTAAAATGTTTAGTTATTGCTCTATTTTGCTAAATAATATTATAAACAATGATGATTGCCAATTCCTCTACAAGCTTTATGATAAATGCTTAGCCAGAGCCAGCACTTAAAATATCCCTGTCAGGAACCTCCCCCAAACCCCTGACCATGGTTTTGTGCTTTGGCACTCCTCAGAGAGGTGTCAGGGTAGGTTCAGACACTAGATCTAAAAATACCAACCCAAATCCAAGCACTTATCTAAAAGTTATCTATTGAGTGGAAAATCTGAAATTTTCAGACATCTACATGTCTTCAAACCTTGCTAGCCAACTCAAATAGCTATATGGGGCTGATAGATCTTCAGCCATACCATATATTAGTAGTCTTGGCAATATAAAATTGCATAAGACTTATGGCAGAGACTATAAATAGTCAAAATAAGAGTCATATATCACATGACCCTATCTCTTAAGCTTGTAAGTTATAAACAATGAAGATTGCCAATTCCTCTACAATTCCTCTGCTAAGACTACTAATATATGATATGGCTAAAAATCTACCAGCCCATATAGATATTTGAGTTGGATAGCTGGGTTTGAAGACATGTAGATGTCTGAATATTTCAGATTTTCCACTCAATAGATAACTTTTAGATAAGTGCTTGGCTTTGGGTTGGTATTTTTAGACCTAGGGTCTGAACCTACCCTGACACCTCTCTGAGGAGTGACAAAGCATGAAACCATGGTTAGGGATTTGGGGGGGGGTTCCTGACAGGGATATTTTAAGTGCTGGCTCTGGCTAAGCATTTATCATAAAGCTTGTAGAGGAATTGGCAATCCTCATTGTTTATAACTTACAAGCTTTAGAGATAGGGGAATGTGCTATATGACTCTTATTTTGACTATTTAAATAATATTATATATTGTAATGGTATAAATTGTGAGAATGAAAACTTTATGCCCCATCAATTGTGCCAAAATCTGTAATAGTATAAATTGGTCAGTTTACTTTTTGTCTGACAAAACTTTCTTCTACATTGGCCCACATTTTTGGGCAAGCCAAAATCTGTTAATTGGATAAGTATGTTTATTGATTGCTCCACAGAACTTTCTTTTACATGGCTCCACATTTTTGAAGAAGCCAAAATCTGTAATGGTGTAAAGTAGGTGTGAGAAAGAGCTTTATATCCCACATTATGTACAAAAATCTGTAATAGTATAAATTGGATGAGTTCTCTTGTAGACATCCCAAGTCTTTTGGGTACACCAAATATGAAACAATATAAATGGGCCAACTGAAATTAATACCACCATACAAATTGGGAAAGCCAAATCTTTAATGAAATAAATTTAAGTAATAATTTTATTTAAGTCCTATTAATAAAGTAATCCAAAAATCTATACTAAAGTAAAGTTTAAAATATATTAATAATATTTATTTATTAAACAGATGACAACCCAACTAGATGCCAAAATTGTAATATACAAAATTTTATAACAAATATATTAATTAATAGTTTATATTAGGATTAATTCACAAAATAACTTTTATTATTATGTACTAAAATTTGTAAGTGTTGAAAGATGAATAAAATTATATATGCTTGATGATTATATATAAAGTTTATATCAATTTATTGATTAGCTCTTATGTTTGAATAATACCATTTGATGCCTGTAAAATATTAGGTTCATGTTTGATAATTACTGAATTCTAATAAAGAAATAAAATGTATATTATTTTTTAATTATATTTTAAATGTTTATGATTGCATAGAGACTTTATTATTATTAAATCACATACTTACCAAATTAAATAAGATTATTAACTCAAGTTTAATAAATAAACAATAATTTTATTTACAAAATAAACAAGATATTGATTACTATGTTTAATAGCTTGAATAAAAATGCTAATCTGTTTTAGTTTGCTTACTGATCATTTATATAACAAATAAGATAATCAATTTATTATAATTATTACTTTCAAACAGATTATTACTTATCTCAAGTAACAATCATTTCTTTACCTTATATATATATTTCAATTTTATTATTATGATCACTTATAAATGAACAAAAATAAGTCAATAAATAAAAATCTACTGTAATTATTTAAATTTGAATTTACTAAAATTTTCTTTCTGATTATTTATATATCCATCTACATACATATACATTAAATGATCTAAAAATACTACTAATACAAATAATTATGAAATAAATAAGACCTACAACCTGTTCATTGAATAATAAATATTAAAAAAAGTCCATATATAGAGAGTTCAATTATTTTTAGTTTCTTTGTTAAATTTACATGAAGAAAATTCATAAAATGATCATATTGTAATTATTGTACTTTTGAAAAACAGGCAAAAACTCACTATAGTATTGCCACTCACTGCAAGCTAGAGTAATCAATGGATGCCAGATGGTTGTGCATAAAATCCCCATCCATTGATTACTCATGCTTGCAGTGAGTGGCAATATATATAGTGAGTTTTTGCCTGTTTTAATAACAGTTATAAGCAAGCATAAGAAATGGTTTGGTGATCATGTGATGTTTATTGGCTTAAAATAAATAATCCTTAATAAGTTATATCAGTATTTATATTTTAGTTGTCATTTAGTAACAAACATTGTTTTATCCTTCTTTAAAAAATGGATCAAATTATTATTTTAATAAAACCAAAAATCAGTACCTGTTTGGTCATAACTTGATGAATTATTTATTGGAAGACAATGAACATACATAGGTCAATTCACATAGCAATATTTTGTAGGCATTTTATAATTTTTCTAGAATGCTCTTAAAACGAATTCCATTTATTTGTTATTCTAGATCATCTCTCAAAAGACTAATTGTCTTAAGGATTAAAACATTATTTCATGAGTAGCTAGCTTTTCATTGTTCAATTTATATTAAACATTTTATAATAAATATTACATTTACAAAATTTATTTACTGCAAAATGCAGTACATCAACTATAAACAGAGTCCCAAACTTAAAGCATGGGCTTTTTATATCATTTGTTACTGATAAAACATTTGGGTCATTGACCTGGATACGTGCTCTTATTTGCCCTTTTAATCCATTGAGTGATTATTCTACTTATTGAAGCCTGTCCATTAAAGTATGAGGTTTGGCTATCCTAATATATATCTGAGCACTTATAATATATATGTGTAGAGATGGTAATCTGGACCAACTGATGATTGCTGGTTTAGCATGAAATACATATATTGGTGATTATTTATCTTTTCAACATATATGTGTTCGGGTGTATCAGTGTTATGAAATAGTGTGGAGAGTGGTGGGTCATGTGAAAGTCTGTGCTCATATACCCTATATATTACATTAGAGTTGTATAAGTAAAATTATATTCCTGAACAAAATGTTTTTATTTAATTTTTGAAAATAAAATATTTTAAAATAAAATATTACGACAATGATTTTAATCTCTTTTCACTAAATTGCAAATCAGAGAATAAAAAAAATACATTTGTTTGTTTAACAAAAACATTATTATATTTTATATACCTTTAATAATAATACTATATTAAACATACATAATTTTAAATTTAATATAATCTTAATATGCATGCATACATGTTTATACACAGATATGAAAATATACCTTGTTATTTATTTATCTAAAAATAAATATGTGATAAAATAAAATGTTAATGCCAAGTCTTATAAAAATATACTTTCAAGTTCATGTAATATTTTTATAGTAAGAAACTATTTATGTATTACTTAAATAATAATAAAAAAAGAATCATAATTATTACTTTGTATTCAGGTGTATCTATAATAATTCCAAAATTAGGATAAACATAATTTGATGATATTAAACAGTCAATAACATAAAATCATGACAATACATTTTTTAAAAATATGACAATACCTATTTTAAATCTAATCAAAGATTGTACAATATATATATTTAATACATTATACCTTATATTTCATCTGTTATAATATTCTGTTTATATATATGTTTTATATTTTATCTGTTATATTTTAAACTCTTCATTTGAAATTTTCCTCATATGGAATTTATATTACTGTATTGTTTACTGAATAAATAATATATCATAGAAATATTTGTCTGCGCGTATGTCTAGTTTTTTTTTTTAAGATTATTTCCTATTGTGATTAATTTATTTTAATATATATATATTAGAAAGTATGTTTATTCTAGATTGTTGGGCCATAAGATTTTAATTTATATATCATCTCGTGATACCTCTTTTAAAATAGTTTATTTTGGAACCTGATGGAAAATATTAGAAACATTAATAAGTAACTCTAATGTCTAAAATTACATTAAAATAATGAAGCCTTTTGCATCATTAAGATGCAAATACTTTTTTTTTTTTTACCATTTCAATGTTCATCGTTTTAAGTGGAATTTTAGATTTGTACTTTAAACAAATTATTTGCATTTGAATTAGATTTGTTTATTGTAACTTTAGCAACAAGAATTTACAGAAAAGTTTAATTACAATAAAAGTGAATAAATAAGTAAATGACTAATTTACCATTCACATTATCTTTTTCTTTCTTTTTATTTATACATACATATATTAGCAAAACTCCACAAACACTGATATTTAGTCTAAAGTCTATTTTATCTATTTCTCTTTTAATATTGTTTTTTTCTCTTCCATTAATATTTCGATATTATGTTTGTTTATCTTCTTTTTTTTTTCTATTTCGTTTCCTCTTTACAATTTTTATCATCTGGTTTCTTTTCCTTTTTTTTGCTCTTTTTTTCTGTCAATTCCTGTTCATAGTATGTATTTATTTTATATATTTTGTAATAAAATTATTAATGTTAATTATATAAAATATTTTAATTTAGATAACAAATGTCACTTATTATGTTAAAAAAAAAAACTTTTAAATGTTAAAAGGGTCTTTTAAAATGTAATTTATATATTACAAAAAATAGATGCATCTTCATCATTTTCAATCAGTATTCTAAAACAGGGATGGGTAATTGTTTTGGCTCAGGGGCCACAGAGGTTGGTGGAGGGCCGCATTGGGGGCCACTTTGTGAAGCGAAAGTTAGCATAGGGCTGCACCTTTTTTTCATTACACAATAAAGACACTGCTTTATTCCCTGTATTACCAAATAAATATTTGTTTGTCCATTCTTCATTAAACACATGACATTCATCACTAATTTTACATTTCTTTGGAGGGCTCATGGTTTCACTAAAGTTGGAAATGTATATAATTGCTAATGCAAAGACAAAATTGAAATTAACCAGATCAACTGGAAAAGCAATGCACATCATATTTGCACTGCACATGTGTATTGACGTGGCCATCCTAATGAAAAATAAGAGACAAATCTTTGGTTGCGCACGGGAAGAAAATCTCAATTCAAGGCAGATTTTTCTGATTGTCTTGGTAGGCCACATAAAACTCTTAGCGGACCACATGTGGCCCTTGAGCTGCTATTTTTCCATCCCTACTCTAAAGGTTTTTCCAAGATTAATCCAATTTCTCTGATTTCTATTTTCTTTTTTATATATCATTCCAGCACACCTCCTTATTTTATCCATTGACCATATATGTGACCCCCTTTTTGATTTTTTGCAATCTCTTGGAACTCCAATTTAAGATTTCAATTGTATATCTACTACCATTTCTTCTAGCAATATGTCCAGCTCAGTTTTTATTCAGACTTTTAATTCTTTCAATTTATGACAGTAACACCTATTTGTTTTCTCACTCATGTATTTCATTTTTGATCTCTTTAGTTATTCATAACATAATCTTTCCATACTTCATTGAGTGATTTGAGGTCTCTGTATTGCTCTTTTTTTAAGTGCCCAAGTTTCAGATCCATAAGTAAGAAATAACATTGCATATTTATTAAAACTCTTTCTTTTCAAACACATAGACATATTTCCTTTTAATATTGAGATATTTCTACCAAAAGCATTCCATCCTATTTTAATTTTATGATTATTTTCATTTATTATGTTTCCATCTGTATTAATAATTTGATCAAGATATTTGTAGTTGTTAACCTCTTATAATTCTTCATTATCAATAATTAATTTTTTTGTTTTGAAAAAATTCATTTAATATTACATTAGTCTTTTTAACATTTATCATTAATTCTATATTTTTACTTTCATCTGATAAGCTCTGAAATATTATTTACAAAAGTAATTACATCCTCTATAAGTTTAATTCTTTCATTTTCCAATTTAAGTCCACAAAATATTTCTTGAAAAACTGCTATAAAAAATTTTGGAGACATGGTGTCATCAATCAAATACTCTTCTAAATGTTAAACTTCTTTTATCAGTTATGCAATTTAATCATTGCTTTTGAATTTTGATAAATATTTTTCAGAATATGACAGCATCCTTGGCCTATATTTTGATGATCCAATGCTTTAATCACTGAAGAAATGCTTTTTAATAATTTACAAATTCAAAGCAGACTGGTAATTCATATGCATTGATCCTTTTCATAACATCTCTCAATGCATGAAGTGATACACTGTACAAAAATGTCTTTAAATCCAGCTGTTCGATTTGTTGCTTAAAAAATGAAGTTTACTGTAGATAAATTCTAATTATTCTAGTCAAAATTATGTTAACAAATGATAAAAGATTTTTAATTTTTAATATTTTCATCACATTTTTTAAATATTAATATTAGTACAGCATTTTCCTAATCATATGATACATCTTTATCATTTAACATTTATTATATAACTTTGTCAACAATTTTTTCTATTTTTTTCATCTACTTCATTTAAGATATTGATTATAATTCTATGAATACTTGAAGTGTTTCCCTTCTTCAAAGATTTAATTGCAGGTCCCAGTTCTTCATTTAAAATTCTGGCAATTCATTAGATATAATAAGTGTAGGGGATATTTTTTTTTGTCTTTTACTGTCACATAATTTTTTATAAAACTATTTTACACATTTTATGAAACCTTTCTTTTTAGTAAGAATTCCATCTTTTCTTCTTATTGTAAAAATAACTTTTTTGCTAATACCAAGATTTGTTTTTACACTTTTAATATCTTTATTCTCTTCTATAGTTTCCTTGATAATTCCCAATTATATTTTTGGTGCTTATGTAAATCCTTCACTCTGTTTGCTGGATGTTTTTTGGTCAATCCATTTTCAAGGGTATAAAAGTATTTGTTTGTTTGTTTTTTTCTCAAAATTATTTTATCGAACATATGTAACTTGTTAAGTTTAAAAATATTAAGAAATTGAATATAAATTCATGTTAATATTAATTTTTTTTTTTATAAATGCCATTATTATTTTTTTTACATATATTATTACATATAAACCATAACACTGCTAACATTGTTGTGTTGTTTTTTTATGTTAATTATTTTTCCCAACCTTTTGCAAGAATGATTAAAATTTGGAATCTACGAGTGATGGGAGAAGACACAGTGAAGTATTTTAAAAATTACAAAATAGTGCCTGCATAAAAAGTATGTGCTAATGGACATGATATAAATCTTTATGTGGAAATGGAGATAATGGCAGTCTAATCTCAAAATGTGTTCAAAATGAGCAGTCTTTCATCATGTTTTTACATTGTTTATTCCAGTTTTATTAAATTTTATTTAATTACAATCATTTGGAGTTTTGGGGAAATTATTAAGTTTTTATAATCATCTTTAAAAAAAGAAAAAAATAACCATATTGTTTAAAACATGATGCCACTGAAAATGGATTATTAATAAAAAAGCATCTGACACATTTTTCCATGAAGAGAGCAAAGGAATTATATCTATGTACCATATTTTTTAATATCATTATTAACTCTTTTTCATTTTTCAAAATTTTAGACATTCAATTCTTCTTACTGAATTGTTTTTGTATATTTTCATATTGCTTTTTTTCTTTATAAATTATCTTGCTCAGTCAAAATTCCACTGGCCAATTGATACTGCTTTTTAATAATGCACCAGTTATTTTCCTATTCATTTTGTTTCAGTTTTTAACTATCTTCAAAATCCATTAATATTTTAAAACAATATGCATGCTCTAATTTAAATTCATGGAAATGTTTTTATGATTAGGAATGTTAATTGAGAATACTGTTTTTTTTAATAATTTTGATCTCTCTAGCTTTACATTAATCAGCACATATCTTATATGTCACTAATCAATGGTCACTTGCTATGTTGAATTTATTAAGAACATTACAATCTTGAAGAACATATTTTCTGTTAATCAAAATATATTCCAATTCTGCTGTACCTACATTTGGATGCGTTCATGTCCATTTCTATTTAGTATTTATTGCAAAAAAAGAATTCATAGTATAGTTTTTTTTCTGTGAATTCCACAATGCAGTGCATTTTTATCACCATAGCCATATTTACCCACAACACTTGAATCTTTCAATCATTTACCAATTTTAGCATTAAAATCTCCCATGACAATTTAAAAATGTTGTTTTGTCTAATTAAAAGCTTTTCCATATAAAACTTTCCTACTTCTTTGTCACAATAAAAAGTTATTATGGCATAAACCTGAATAATTTGCATTTGGTATTTTCCATTAAGGTGAATCTCACTATTCTGTCTGATACATTATCAATCTCCAAAATATTGCTTTTCCAATTTCTATTTATAATGCATATAACTTCACTTATGCTTTCAATTATTTGTGCCTTTAAAGTATGGTATATGCCCACCTTTTAAATCAATTGTCTCTGCAACATTTCTTCTAACTTTACAAATTCCAAAAGACGAATCAGAGTCTCCTTTCAGTTAACAGAAAACTCCTCTCTTCAGCCTGAAAAAAAAAGATTACATAAGATTATATATTAATTAAACAAAATATAATACGACAATGTTATTAAAACAGACAAAAATCTGTATACATACTGCCACTCAGTGCAATAGAATGTTTTGCCTGTTTTAATAACAGTTATAAGCAAGCATAAGAAATGGTAATCATGCGATGTTTAATATGGCAATGTAAATGTATTTATGATATATTATATTATATATTGATACCAGATGGGCAGTTGAAATTTTAAATTTGATTTTAAGAGATTATAAAAGATCTAGAAAAAAATAACATGTGAGATGTATGGATAAATTAAAGAAGTGTGCTGGGGTGATATGGAAAAGAAAGGCTAGAGATTGGAGAAGATGGATTGAACTTGGAGAGATCTTCATATGAATCAATAATGGTTAAAAATGATATTATGATAGGTTGGTTTGTTTAATTAAATATTTATACCATGTGTAGTTTATTAAAGTAATGGAGAAAAGATTCTGAATCTCAAGATCTCTGAATTGGGGCTCCAATTCTCTAACTTTTAGCCCTCAAACTTCTTATAAATGTTTGGTCAATAAAATATTTGATTCTTTATTAAAATTTTTATATTGTTTTAAGTAAAATACCTCTTTATATATCATATATTAGGTATAAACTTTTGTATACATTACTCATTTTATTTAGAAATATGTATATATAGTTGTGATATATGGTAATCATTCTAATTGTATTAATGGATATAATTTAAAATTTTTATTAGTTTATTGCAGACATAATCTTATTTAAATTTGAATATCTTATAAAATAATTTTCAAATTTGCAGTATGTTTTTCATATGTTATAACTTTATGAAATCAAATTCTAGGTTCATGGTAAAACAATAATATTGATTTTTGTTTAAATTTTTCACACTACATTACAATTTAATAAGAGCCAATTCCCTATAAAAATATACAATATTTAATATATGTAAATGAATAATCTAAAAATAAAATGTCAATAAAACAAATATTAAAATAAAAAAGCTTGTTTAGAGCTATTAGCACGCTCTTAATTTTAAATATTTAATATATGTAAATGAATAATCTAAAAATAAAATTAATAAAACAATATTCACATTAATCTCTGTATATGAATTAATACTTGAAAGTGTATTGTATGTGTGTTAGTATTCATTCATTTTATATTTAAAATCCAAAGCGCATGTGCAACAGTTTAATGCTGTTTAGATATTATTGTTTATAAAAAACATCGCGCTATATAAAATAATTGATCTATTTAAATTTAAGGAAGTGTTATTTTAAAATCCTAGAGTAAAATTATCATTTTAATTTTAAAATAAAGAGATTGTTTATTATGGAGATAAATAAATAAATACAAAGAGTAAAAGTAGTTTATATTAATATTTATAATTTATATAGTTTAAATTTATTAAAATTATAACACTATTTTTTCAAAATATTTGCTAAATATTATTTTAATATTTAAATACAAATATATTGTTTATACTGAACTTAATGTAATTGGAAAATATTAAAACTCAAACTTTCAAGCTCCCTACAGCTATTCACTCTATCTTATATAACTGATTCACATGACCACATACATGTGAAATTGATAAATGATCTCCAATATATGTTTTTAGTGCTGAACTAGCTGTAATCAGTTGGTCCAGATCATCATATCCCACACACATATATAAACAGGGCTCAGTTTGTATTAGGATACATGAAGGGTCAGAATAACTTAAAATCAACATGGGTGTCACAATAATATTGGCATCAACAAGGGCTTTGAGCATTCCATCATCAGATTTTCAATGGTATGAGATGGCTGAAGAGTTCAAGGGTGAAGATTGAAGCCTGTCTATTAAAGTTTGAAGATTTGCTATCTTAATATAAACTGAACACTTATTATATATATGTGTGTGGGAGATAAAAATTTGGATGAACTGATGAGTGCTGATTCAGCACAAAATATGTATATTAGAGTTCATTTATTTTTTTCACGGGTATGTGGTCATGTGTAATGTTTGTATAAGATGGGGTGTGTAGCTATAGGGAATTTGAATGTCTGAGTTCAAATCCCTTTTAATTAAATATTTTGTAGTTCAATTTTTTTGCAAAACAAATTATGATTTCTTAAAAAATAACATTTTTGCATACAAATAGTGTAAAATAGTTTAAACAATGAAAATTTGATGCCAAGAGTAAATGAGTTAAAAGTATTTTGAATAAAATTAGGAATCTTATTGCATTGCCAAAGCAATAATGATATAAATTCAGACATTAACAATAACTTAAGAGGATAAATCTTACCTTTTTTTCTAGACTTTCTTTTATCAAGTATCCTCTTGCATTCATGTGTTTAAAATTTTAGCTATATTTAATAATGATAAATTAAAAGGCAAGGCTAAATAAAATTTATGAAGCATTTTCCTGGGAACAAATTATCTTTTGGGAATGTCTAAGCAGATACTATCTAAACATCATCATAAAAAGAAATGCCCAGTTTTTTTCTCATATGTCATAGCATCGGCCGGGATGCGAACCCACAACCATCTGCAACCAACTACTTGCTTGCCAGGGTGGCTGCATGACCTCTCAGCTAACAATGCTTGATAAAAGAAATGCATAGTTTATTGAAAATTAAAGAGTGTTTGTTGAAAATGTCTAATGAAATATCTTTGTTCACATAATATATTTAATACAAAGAAAAGTTAATTTATTTGAATAAACAACTTATTGTGAATACTGACTTTAATAACTTTTTTAAGAATATTGGAATAATTGCATCCTCCCAGGTCAACTGAGGGATTATTTTTAAAAATTCTATCATCTTAAATCTACCTAAATTAAAAAAACATAGCTGGAATTGCTTTCATGGAAAAATATGGATTTTGAATGAAGTTTATTTGTCAGTTGATATATTTTATTTGTGATTATTATTATTAATAAAAATAAAAAATCCTCATAATATACTAATACTAGCTATATGGAAGTTGAAAGAAAAATAATCTCTGATTCAAGTATTTGTCATTTATTATTTAAAAGTTTATTTTTAAACTTAATAATATATTATTTATTTCTGTGCTCATTCATAGTTAAAAAGTAAAATTATTTTAAAACCTATTTATTTAGAATTAATACTTTAGGAATATTTTCTTTAATGCTTTATGCCAATGCACATGCGCTTTAAAGATAAATTATAAATAAATACTCTCATTTTTCCAGACACAAGATATAGTTTTTTAGAAAAGATGGAATGAATCATCCATTCTTTCAACCCAAACATTTATGTATGGGCAAATCTTAAGCCTATGGAAATGAAAGCGTGAAGATGTTAAGCAGTCACTTTAAATTACATTTATTATTCTTGAATGAATGATGCTTGTGAAATCTTTACAATTTACGATACTACATCATTCTTTAGTTGAAATTAAACATATATAATGAGATAGTATTTTATATAGTGCTATGTTTTATACTGCAATGGTGATATTAGCGATTAAGCCAATGCACATGTGCTTTAAAGATAAATTATAAATAAATACTCTCACTTTTCTAGACCCAAGATATAGTTTTTTAGAAAAGATGTTTGGGTCGAAAGGGTGGGTGATTCATTCCATATTTTCTAAAAAAACTATATCTTGTACCTGGAAAAGTGAGAGTATTTATTTATAATTTATCTTTAAAGTGCATGTGCATTGGCTTAATCACTAATATCACTATTACAGTATAAAACATAGCTCTATATAAAATAATATCTCATTATATATGTTTAATTCCAACTAAAGAATGATGTATCATAAATTGTAAAGATTTCACAAGCATCATTTGTTCAAGAATAATAAATGTAATTTAAAGTGATTGCTTAACATCTTCATGCTCTCATTTCCATTCACTTAAGATTTGCCCATATATAAATGATTGGGTTGAAAGGATGGGTGATTCATTCCATCTTTTCTAAAAAACTATATCTTGTGTCTGGAAAAGTGAGAGTATTTATTGATAATTTATCTTTAAAGCGCATGTGCATTGGCTTAATCGCTAATATCACTATTACAGTATAAAAACATAGCACTATATAAAATAATATCTCATTTAATGCTTTATGTTTATTGAACTTTGAGTATTTTCAAGTCTCATGACATTGAATTCTTTGATTTCATATTACATCATTCTGCAGTAGAAAAAAACTTCTGATGACTGATGAAGGCATTATGTTTATGTTATATATATATAATTATTTAAAAAAATATGAGGACTGAATATGTTCAATGAAATAAGTTTATTTAATAAAATAGGTAATATATAATTCAAAGTTTTGCAGAGAAGAAATGAATTAGAATATAGTTCCATGAAATTATACTATCACTATACATCATATACATCACTGTATGGAGAGTTTTGCCTGTTTTAATAAATTATACTATATTATAAAAATAAAAAATGTGTCTAATGAGTACATATTGAAATAATAATTATGAAAACACATTCTTGCTTTATTAAACAACCATCTTTAATATTTGGATTTGTTTTAGCAACATGTAAATGAAATATTTATTTATATTATCTATAATAAACATATCTAATTAAAATATTATTAATATTTCATAAAATCCAAGAGAACATTGGACTGTTTAATATTTTGTTTTATTATTCTTATCATTAATATTTTATCATTAGTGCATTTTGTAAATAAACATATTTATATTTACGTAAATTAATTTGAGTCTCATATTTTGCACTCTTACATCATCACATGATTAGTAATTTACATTCACACAAATAATATTGTATATTATTTTATTGTATCATTTCCAAAATATTACTATTTTTATTATAGCTAAAAATATTTAAAATTATTAAAATAAGCAAGGAAAATGTAGATAATTAAAGTCTTCTGATTTCTTATTTATGATGTTAGTCAAGAGAATACATGCACATGGTCGAGAAGTCAGTGACAGCTGCTTTACATGCAGTTGTCCTGACTTAGCAGGTTCACTTCCCAGCTGATGCTATGACACATGAGAAAAAAAAAGATAACATTAGTTCCTTTATTTTATCAATACACTTAGATTTTAAGAGTTATGGAAATTTAATTAGTATAGTAGGATATAGTTAGGTACAATAAAAGACTCTTTGTTATCCAGCAGTATTTCAATTAAAAGATTTATAATAATTTATTTATGGTTATCTATATTTATAATTGTTAATAGTTTATCAATGATTATTTCTTTAGTTCCCTGCTAGCTCTACATAATATACCTTTATAATTTGACATAACATGTTACTTATTTTTAAAAGTATATTTTTTTCACTGTTTGATAATTCTGTATTATACTAGCTCTCATGCTAAAATTTGATAGTTATAATATATATTGTAATGGTATAACTGGGACAAATCTATGTATAATACCCAAACAACAGAGTTTCTATTAAATACAAAATTGAATCCAGATTTAATATCAAGTTAAAATGATTCTAATGAAAGATCTTGCTAATCTGGTTCCTTAAGTCCATAATCTTAACTTCTACACATTTAGGATATGACATGATAAAATGGTAGCTCTAATATATGTATGATGAGATTTTATAAGATAATATTCTAGCCTTTATTTGAGTTGTAACATATGCATAAAAATAATGCTGTTTGAATTATATACCTACATATAATTGTTCATTTATATACTTTGATTAGTCAAAATAAATAAGGTTTTAGTAATGATAATAATAATTTATTTACACCAAATAAATAATAATTTAAAATTGCACTAAAAAAACATAAAGGCATAAACATAACTATGATGCTTATCTGATGGATAAAACTAATTATGGTGTTGAACAAAAGACATAAGTTAAGAGTCAGAAGAAAATCTGTGTTTACTTTCCTTTATTAAGTTTATCAAACTTATAAATTTTTAGAGTTTATTCAGGTTTGAAATGTTTAATAATATGAAGTCTAAATAAACGTCACATTATCACCATTTCTTATGCTTGCAATACTGTATGGAGAGTTTGCTTGTTTTAATGAAATCTAAATAAAGTATCTTAAATATAAAATTATATATAATAATAATTTTGACTAATTATCGAGATTTTCCTTTGATTATATGTACTTCTAAAACACTTACTCATAACTAAACATATTTACCCTAAATATTATATAAGTAGATAATAGAATTTGAAATAAAATCAGAATTGATAAAATAATCAAACACAATGACCATGTGTTCATAAGCATTTTAAAGTTCAATGCATATTGAGTTATTCTAGATTTATGAAAAGTTGAAATTCATATACCGTTCAAAATTCCTTTCTAGTCTCACACTATGTGGTTTTATTATCAGTGAATACAGCTTAATCCAATTGACCTGGTTTCCATAACTCAGTATTCTGTGACTTGAATTTCTTAACCACAGATACATGCATAAGATGTCATAATCTACCAATTGTTTCTTCTGAGATAATTATTCAATTTTATCATATATGTTATTCCTAGAGTAGTAGTGATGATATATTCCAGTATAGCCAACATAATTCTTATGTACTAAGGTTAGCATAAACATCAAACAAATTTATTGAAAGACTTTGATCTTTCAATGACACAAAATATATTTAGTTTCTTTATCACTATTGTGGTTTTGATTTCCATGATTATTTTATCATTCCCAGGAGGCTGTAAAGTCACCAACCAAGGCAGCAGTTGGTGGCCAAAGGTGGAGGGTGCTAAAAATCGCCTGATTGCAGACCCAGGCTGCCATTTGATGATGACTTTTTATTTAGTTACTTACAACTGCAGATCACTTTCAAGTGAAGGAAGATTGCAAGAATTAGAAGAAGAACTGTCTTATATTAAATGGGACATTATTGGATTTTGTGAAGTTAAAAGAAAAGGTGAAGAGACAATTGATTTAAAAAGTGGACATATACTCTATTTCATAGGCACAAATATTGGAAATACAAGTGGAGTAGGGTTCATTATAAATAAAAAGTGGAAGAACAATATTGTGGAGATTGATGGTAGGTATATTGGACAGAGTGGCAAGATTAGTTATACAACTTAATAGCAGATACCAAATGCAGATAATTCAGGTTTATGCCCCAACAAGTTCTCAGAGTGATGAAGTAGTAGAAGATTTTTATATGGATGTACAAACAGCTTTTGAACAGAGTAAACAACATTTTAAAATTGTTATGGGAGACTTTAATGCTAGAATTGGTAAACAAATGAAAGAGGAAAGTGCTATAGGTAATTTTGGTTATGGTAATAGAAATGAGAGAGGACATAGACCTGTGGAGTTTGCAGAAAAAGAAAAACTTTATATTATGAATTTTTTTTTTTTAGAAAAATGTTAAAAGGAAATGGACATGGAAGCATCCAAATGAAGGTACAGCAGAATTGGATTATATTTTAACTAACAGGAAATACATATTTCAAGATTGTAATGTTCTTGATAAATTTAACATGGGAAGTGATCATCGATTAGTAAGGTGTAAGATACGTGTTAATGTAAAACTAGAGAGACAAAAATTATTAAGAAAAACAATATTTACAGTTGATATTCCTAATCTTCAGAAACATTCTAATGAATTTAAATTAGAACTTACAAATCGGTTTCAAATATTAGTAGATTTTGAAAATGATTCAGATTTGAATGAAATTAATATGAAAATAACAGATACAGTTTTAAAAACTGCAACAAAGATAGCTGGTAGAAAAAAGCAGCAATTGACCAATAAAATTTCTACTGAGACTAGAGAATTTATGAAGAAAAGAAGGAATATGAAGATATACAAAAATGATGCATTAAAAAAGAATTGAATATTTTGAATTTTGTAAAATGGTGCGGAAAAGAGTTGAAAATGATATAAGAAAGTATAGCTGTAAACTAGCAAGGAAAGCTGTAGAAGAAAATAAAAGTCTTAAGAATGTAAAACAACATTTTGGTATTGGTAGGAAATTTATATCTGCAATAA
Source organism: Epiperipatus broadwayi (assembly GCA_028023455.1). Classification (NCBI taxonomy): domain Eukaryota; kingdom Metazoa; phylum Onychophora; class Udeonychophora; order Euonychophora; family Peripatidae; genus Epiperipatus; species Epiperipatus broadwayi. Next base: position 2,668,310 of record JAQFVV010006351.1, read on the forward strand.
GAAAAAAAGATGGAATTATTACTAAAAAGAGAGATGACATCATGACATTGGTAGAAGATTTTTATCAAGAATTACATAGTAATAAAGAACAAGTACCTCCTATATCTATTACATCTTTCGAATTGCCCAGTATTTTAAATGAAGAAGTGAGACATGCAATTAAATGTATGAAAAAAGTAAAGGCTCCAGGTAATGATGAAATTATAATTGATATATTAAAAAAAGCAGGGGAAGAAATAAATTTTTTTTTAGCAAAGTTATATACTGAAGCAGTCGACCTGATACTCAGATCGAGCTTTACAGACCACTCAGAATCTCCCACCACCAAACCATATTCAAACTCCATCCTTACACACGTATACATATTAATCAATGCATATATTTTGTATTTAAACTAATAAAAAGATAACTGACATATATAAATATCTTAAAATGATTAATTTTAATAAGTGAATGTTTTATTTTATTTTAGTTCATATGCGTGCGTAATGGATGTGTATATATTATAAGTGATGGGAGATTACTGTTAAAATGTATTTCAAATAAAAATTTATATGTTTAATGTATATTTCAAAAATTATATTTAATATGTTATTTATTTAAGTCGTGGCGGTCAGAAGAGTTGAGGATGACGCAATCTTAGTCAGAAGATTCTCGAATATAATTAGGTCGATTGCCGGAAACCTATTTATCCATCCAAAACGTATGATAATTTTATAAAATAATCTAAAAAAACCCATTAGTGGAAATTTAGCCATTTTAAATCTGTTTTAAGATGACAGACTACATTTTAAAACAATAATTCGAGAACCTTTGACAGGATTGCATTGTCTTTAAATTTTATTCAAACAAAAGATATATTGGTCAGAAAACTCCAGATCTGCTAAGTGGATAAAGTGCCCCAGGTCTGGCAGCTAAGTGCTTTCTAACGTCATCAGAAAAAAAATATAAATGCTGCTGGATCTGAACCCAGAAAGAGGAAGAGCTGAATTTAAGTGCTTGTTGCTAAACTATTCCACGTCGGTTGTTCCCAGAATGTCTGAGTAGAAAGGGACTTCAAGCCACCATTCCCCGTGTCCTGAGATGATCTCCTTACCATGCTGAGCCTGAGTGACATTGTGCCGCCAGTGCCTAAGTTGATGCCCATCCAAAGAAGAATGCGTACCTGCCTACCTTGAAGACATCACTGCTATAGTTAAACATGTAGGTGTCCACATTTATAATGCTTATTACTGCTAATCTCTTGCCTGTCTAAATTATATAAATTAGAATTTGTTTTATCATTTAATTCATCTCTTAAATAACTTGCCAGATATGTCTATCGATTCTTAACCCTAAATTATCTAAATGTAATTCTAATCATCCGATTCACGCTTACTTTTATAATTGTTTTTTTTTTAGTGCGGTAAAATTTTGATATTAATAGTTATTTTGATATATATGTATATGAAATGTAGAATATTGATTAACTCCAATCATACGAGCTGTATTTCTATTTCTATAGAAATAAGGGGGGGGGGTAGATTTCATTAAATCATTTATTTAGTAATGTTTCACTAAGCTTGTAAGGTTGAGTTAATGAATAATAAAAGGTTTTTCTACTAGTAGTCGTGCGGTTTTGTTAATACTTTTAAATACAATTCTTAATTTTCTCTGGGGTAGATTTATAGATTTTTTTGTTTTCTTTATTGATGTGTCCAAGTTCGCCAAAGTCGGCGAATAGTTATTCTTTTTTTTTTTTAGCGTTTAAATTATGCTAGTATATTCTCTTTTCTAAATAAAATAAGTTAGGAGGGAGGGGAGATTTAAACTATATTAAAATGACTAAAAGTTGATTGAATCATTCTTATAAATTTTATATGGAAATTGTATTCACGCTATAGATTTACTAAACCATTCGTAGGCCATAACTATTATCATTAAATGTCCAAAAGATTACTATGATCGCTGTGTTGTTTGCATAGATTAGGGAGCGACTCTCTTCCGATTCGCCCATACCTCGCCCCAGGGAATCTTGTCATTTTGATTCGCCTGTACCTCACTCCAGGGAATCTTGATTCGTCGTAGGTCCAAATCAGGAGTATGACCTAGCTCCTGGATATGTTTAGCTAGTGTTGTGGGAGCTCTGCTTGGATAACCGTATGCCAGACCATTGCAACTTCACACCTAGCAAGTTTTTTCTAAGTATTAGTCCGCACGAAATGGCATACTTCATCGTCATTGTTATTCGATTCATAAAGTGTAAATCAGCCAAGATGCCATATCTTCCTTCCTAACATATATGCATGCACCGTCATTCCCCATTTATATTTATATTATGCCTAGTTGGTAAAGTCTATAGTGATAATACACCTACTAACCATTTATCTCTTAAGTAATTTCGTTGGAGTTTTGATCCAATTATTTCAAATTGCTCTCCCCCCTCTTACAATCAAGCAAAGGTACAAAGTTCGCTTCACGAGTTTGATTCGAAGATATTGTATGAGTAAAAATATTTAATTCAATATGTTTCAAATAACTGTTGTTTATTTAAAATGATTTATGAATTACTTTGTTAAAATAATATTAATGAAAAGTGTCTCCATGTAACACTACGGTTAAGTTATTTGATAAATTAGTGAAACCTTTTGCAATCGTATTCCTGCCTCAAGGCTATTATATATATATATGAATTTCGTCTACCACCAGATAAATGTATTATCTCAATGAAGTATATTTTTGAATATTTTAACTGTGTTAACCAAAATCAGTATTAAAGCAAAATCAATATTAAATGCTATTTATCATTCATTTATAAAACTTGTAAACTTTTGAATATTTTTACGTGCGCTCCCGCACTATCGAACTGTATTAAAGCAAAATCAATATTAAATGCTATTTTATATTCATTTATAAAACATGTAAACTTTGAATATTTTTACGTGTGCTCCCGCACTATATAATTGTATTTAAAACAAAACCACTGTTAAATGTTATTTTATTATTTATTCACAAACATGTAATTTTGAACATTTCTACATACGCTCCCGCAATATATAAATGTATCAAACCAAAATCATTATTAAGTGTTACTTTAATATAAATAAATCATGTAAACTTTTGAATAGTTATATATATGCAACTGCACTTTATTATTAGTAAATTATGTAAACTTTTGAATAGTTTTATATGCAACCGCACAATGTATCTGTCTGTATTAAAGATACCAATGGTAAATATATTTTGATTCTTTTGTAAACTCAATCTGCAGCATGAAATCGGAAAGTATAAATGTCTGAATTATTTAATAAATCTGTTTTATAAAATATTATCTTGTAGTCGAATCCTATCATTTAGTTATTATAGTTTTTAGATCTAAGTTAAGCTCTCTCTTGGTTCACTCAATATCTCCAAAAATCATCATCATCAGCTCCGGGTTGAGAAATAATTAGTTTACATGATATCACCGTGGGTGTTACCCATAGTGTTATAGATTTAGGGAATGGGCAAACAGGTTAGAATTCATGAGTGCTCCTGACATGGGTATCTCGGGCATGATTGGATTCAGGGTACTTTTGCTTAGATTCTAAGTCTTGTTGAATGGATATACATGTTCGACTGGTACAATACCAAATGTCTAAATGATAAAGATGTACCAGATGATTGGAAAAATGCAGTAATAATATTAATATTTAAAAAAGGCGATAAAGAAGATATTAGAAATTACAGATCTATCAACCTTTTATCAGTTTTATATAAAATTTTTACCAAGATAATTACAACTCGTCTACAGAGAACATTGGATTTCCACCAACCAAGAGAACAAGCTGGATTTAAAAGTGGTTTTAGTACAGTAGAACATATTCAGGTATTGAGAGAAGTTATAGAAAGGACAAATGAATATGAATTGTCATTATGTTTTGGATTTGTAGATTATGAAAGGCATTTGATTTCTATAAACATTTCTTCAGTGATTAAAGCATTGGATCATCAAGGTATAGATCCAGGATATTGTCATATTTTAAAGAATATTTATAAAAATGCAACAACAACAATTATATTACATAATGATACTGGGAAAGTCAACATTGAGAAAGGTGTAAGGCAAGGTGACTCCATATCTCCAAAACTTTTTACAGCAGTGCTGCAAGAAGTATTTTGTGGATTAAAATGGGAAACTAAAGGAGTGAAAGTAAATGAAGATTATTTAAGTCATTTAGATTTTGCAGATGATATAGTTGTTTTTGCAAATAATGCTTTAGAGCTACAAGAAATGTTGCAGGAGTTATCAGATGAAAGTAGGAAAGTAGGACTAAAGATAAATGTTAAAAAAACTACTAAAGTAATGTTTAATCGATTTGCTCAAAATATAAAAATAAAGATTGATTATGATGAGTTAGAAGAAGTTAACAGTTACAAATACCTTGTTCAGATTATTAATACAGATGGAAACATAATGGATGAAATTAATCATGGAATTAAACTCGGTTGGAGTGCTTTTGGTAGAAATAACTTGATACTAAAAGGAAATATGCCTATGTGTTTGAAAAGGAAGGTTTTTTAACAAATGTCAGTTCTTACTTGTGGATCTGAGACTTGGACACTTAATAGAAGAGCAATACAGAGACTTCAGATCACTCAAAGAAGTGTGGAGAGATGTATGTTGGGAGTAACAAGAAGAGATCGAAAACGCAATGTATGGGTAAGAGAACAAACAGGCGTTACTGATCTCATTGAAAAAATTAAAAGATTGAAGTGGAGTTGTTCTGGACATATTGCTAGAAGAGATGATAATAGATGGACAATTGAAATTTTAAACTGGATTCCGAGAGATTGTAAAAGACCCAGAAAGAGACCACATGTGAGATGGATGGATGAAATAAGAAAGTGTGCAGGGGTGATGTGGAGAAGAGAAGCTAAAGATCGGAGAAGATCGATTAAACTTGGAGAGACCTTTATCCTGCAGTGGATTGATAATGTTTGATAATGATGATGATATATATGTGGGGTATTGTATTCTATTTCAACAAATGCATATGTATACATACATATACTTATTTGAATTTAATTGCATGTATTTACAATTTTCATTAGAAGTAAATGAATCCTTCATGGTATGTTGTTAATTGCATTCCAGTTGTTATTAAGCCATGATTTAAATTTAAATTTGCTATTCAAAGCAGTCACCAATTTTCTTTTTTAGCTAGACATTTCTAGATTATTTTTTAACATATAAGTTTTGAATAAATACATTTTTTATTGTTTTCTTATAATATAAAAATCTTTATCATTATGAAACTTTTCTTTGAAGTAGGTAATGTCTATATATAAAAGAATATACTTTTTTCTAAAAGAATAAAAAAGAAAATATTTCTTTTAACAATTCACTTGTTGTCTCTTTTGTTCCTAAGTGATTTGCAAAGTTCACTGCAATTATATTTGGTTAGCTCAAGGGCTTTGTTTTATGAAAATTTATTAAATAATTATTGTTGTAATAAAACTTATTTTAATATTATTTATAAATACACACATACGTAATTGCATTACTACATATATATATGTAATATCTATTTATTAAGTCATATGAAATGTGTATGCATGAAACAGATGTTTTATGGAAAAAGTTTAAGTTATGGTTTTATTTTCTTGAGATCAAAATGTTATTTTAATTTCTATTGCAGAGAAACTTATTTCTATGAAAATTGAGTGATGTTTTAAAATAAAAAATGTTGAATAAATAGCCTATGTTCCTATAAGATGATATAAATTATACTAGATCATTATTATCTTCTCTATTTGTATGCATAACTATTAAAGAAAATGTATATCTTCATCATAGGATGTGATGAACATTAAAGAGATATCAGCTAGGCGCTTCTATAATTAAAGTTCTATATAAAAAAAAATTATAGCATGTATACCTATGATATGATATGGGGGTACATGCCTTAATGGCATATATATATATATTGTAGAATATTAATTGAAAACCCAAGCAAGTCTCCAAATACTCCAGAGGAAAAAAAAAAGTAGTAGAGAGAAATTTCTTTCTTGTGTTGTTTTAATCAACTATATATATATTTCATTGAAAATCAATGATAGAGTATAGAAAGAAAAAAAAATGGGGGAAATTCAAGATTGCTGCTAATTTTAGTTATGTATTAGGAATCAACTTTTAATTATGTATGTGGGCCTATATGCGTATGTGAATAATCTATCTTAAATGCCTTCTAATTATTATTTCAAGTTTTAATTCTATGTAATGCAGTTTTTTTTATTAATTTATATGTTATTTCTATTTTATTATATGTTAATATTTTAGAAAGAGAAGGTAGAGAAAGAAAGAAAAGAGAGAGAAAAAAGAGAGAAACTCATTAGCAAATGTGTAAAATCAAAAAGACCGCTAATGATCATTTTGACCACCAAACTAATTTAATTCAGCGACTAATTAATCATAAGTTGTTAGTTCCAAGATAAAAATATTTCAAATCACAGAAGTGGATAGCAGAAATTTAAATCACATATTATCATCAGGAGGCTAGTGTAATTAAGGGACCAATGATGTCAGTAATACGAAATGAATAAATACCAGAAAGAAGCTGAAACAAGGGCATTATTATTATTTTTTTTAACAAGTGTTGACAACTCATCTCAAATATTTTATTGTGGAAAATGTAAAAAGATATGCAGTGCTGAATTCTAGATTGCTTTGTTCAAAGGGCTTTGGAAACCACTGGAGACCAGGTGCATCTGAATGGAAGGAAGACTAGAGAAGCACATCTAGAGCTGAGAATGTAAGAAATGATAGTTATAATATCTACAATGCCTCATACCTCCAACCACCTTGGGAAAATAAATATCAGAAAGGAAAGCAAGAAGAATGCCTATTCTGATTTAAATTCAGAATTGTCTGTTAATAAATTGAGACATCAACCAGTTTATAGCTGTACCTTATATTTTATATCATCTTAACAATCATGTTGAAAATAATAACCTGGCTAATTTGAAGAAAATTTGCATGCAGTAATCAGCATATGCTCTAAAAGATGTTTTGAATTCTTTTTTCTCTGTGATTATTATCAAGGAAGTTTGCGTGTGATAATCAGGGTGTTTTTTATACATATATTTGTCCATAGTGCATGTTTAAAAGCTAATTAATAGTATTTGACAAATGAAGGAACTCAAGAATTTAGTAATATACAAACAACTTTAATAACTATTGGCATTTCATTTTTAACCCCCCTCTCTCTCTTCCCTCAAATATTAAAGTAGATCTTAGTGGTTAAGGGTTTTACTATTACTAAATATTATATTATTTATGCTATTTTTTTTATTTTATTATATTTTTTATTGTTTTATCAATTGTATTGTATATGTTAATTTGTACACACATGTTGATGTATCGTGATATAGTTCATTTTAAAATAGATGTTCATTTTTTTTTTATTGAAATATTTCTGAAAATATTTTATGATGTGAAAGGTTTATATCCTAGATAATGTGTGTATGTACATAGATGTAAATCAGTGGTGGACAGGCCTAAAGTAAAATAATAGAGGGAGGGGGTATAAAACAATAACAGTAACTAGATGAGAAATTTCCTTTTTATTAATGTTGATTTAGTAGTGGCAGAAATTAGGCAGAGCTATGAATGGATATAGATTAATTATGTAATAGTTATATTATAATAATATTGACAAGATGGGACGTGTATATGTATTTTTGATTTTATTTCTTAATTATATGAATGTCACAAGGGACCAAATTATTTACCTAGGTGAAATGACATTTCAATACCATAATTAAAAGTAGAGTGATGATTTCCATTTTTTTTCTTCTTATTATTAATCATTAAATGTTTAATAATTCTATAATTAATTTTATCTTAATTATAATTGTTTTGGGATATAAACAATTATTTTGTAATGAAGGAATAAAACGTGTTTATTTATCAATTAAAAAACTCCTTATAAATGTGGCTCCTAAATCATCTGCACATAAAAATACATTACCACAGTAAAAATATGAATAGGGTAATTTTTATCATGGTATGTAAAATCTTGGTCATAAATATTTATTTTTGACAATTCTCCAGTGGCTGAATGGGTATTTGGGTTCTAGTTCTCTTTCTGCATTTGAAGGAGGATAGGAATAATATTATCACCAGAAAATATTTATATAGAGAAGGGTAGATATGCATCAAATAGTGGTGCAAATCATTTGTTCTTTTCCCCCCTAGGAGTTAGCTTAGTAGTTAATCTCCAATCAATAGACAAAGTGACTCTAAGGATCAAAAACCTATCTTATAAAGGTGGAAACTAGGTGATGTTCCAAGGGATGGATATTAATCATCCCATCCTGAATAATGAAACATAGTTAGTTATAGCTTCATAGTATTGAATCAGGGATTTGTGTATAGATACTAAGGACCTCTATGTTCAAAGGATGGAAACCTTGGTGTCTTCAGATGATTACAATACAACTCCAACTGCTTGATATTTGCAGTGATTCCATACCAGTAAAATAATTTGGCTACCTAGCTGTGGGATGATGATTATGATTGGCACACCCCAAGTTCATTGTGGGTGAACTCTGTATTCCCACTTCTCAGCATACCATTCAATATATATAATCATTAGAAACTAGTCAACACTTAAACAATCCCAATATAGATAACAATCAGCAATATATATAAAGTTTATTCCAAATTATCAACAATTAGAAGAAAAGATAAAAATCCCTAAAGAATCATACTAATGTGAATTTTGTAAAAAAAATTTATATGCTGAGATATCTTCCCTGCTTTAATAAGAAATAATATGAACCAATTGATAATTTATTTATGAAATCAAAATACAATTAAATAAAAAAAGTTAATTTTAATGATAAAGTTCATTTCATGTTTTTTTCAGAAATTCAAATTATTGTTTTTTTTATTCCTCAACAATCACTAAAAAAATTATCTTAACTGATTACTTTATTAATATGAAAATAATATATCTCTATTTTTATTTTAATAACAATTAAAATATCCAATAATTTAGTTTTAATTTTGGAATATCATTTAAAATTTTAATGATACTGATGTTCTATTTTTTTTTAAAAAAATTGTAAATTAATTTAATTTATGTAATGAAATCTTTTAAACCATCAAACATCACATGATTACCATTTTTTATGCTTACACAACTCGTCCTGCATCCATTGATCACTCTGGCTTGCACTGGGTGGTGCTACTGTTTGGAGAATTTTGCCTCTGTGAAATCTTTCAAAATGTATAATCTCTTAAAATAAAACATTTTTTTTTTAATTAAAAGGAAAAAAAATTCACATTAGTAAATTATTTTATCTTAATATTAAAAAAAAAACAATTTTCAGACTAATGCTGGAATTTCTATAGTCTCTAATAACTCATTTGTTTTTATGTCAGAATTTATATATCTGCAGTTTAATTAAACATGTTATTGAGTTGAATAGTTACAATTTAATGATAAAAAATCTATAATTTTTATTTTTGTGCTTGTAATGGCTAATATAATTAGAAGACAAGAACAGCTCTAAAATACAAGTGGTCTTTGCACAATTTGTGGGAATTTTTTTACATTATATTAGTAAAGATGAAAATAAATTTTATTTGTTTGAAAGGTTGTAATGATGGTATATTATAAGATGTGATATGTTGGACTATTTCCATAATTTATGAGTGAATGTTGAATGTATAGAAAATTTTAAACTTTATTTAAACTTTTCAAATACAAACATCTTATTAGTAACACACAAATAGACAATACAGGTTAGTAATTACACAACATTTTGAGTAGTATTATTCTCCACTTTTTTTCAGGTTTTGCTGGTCCATATGCACAGTGACAATATTCGCTTAGAAGTTGAATTCGCACCTTTAGATTCTTGAATATCAAATTTAAGACAAACACTCTACCAACTGAGCTTTTTCTGTCAAAGGTAGCATATAGTAGAAATTTGATATATTTATATATGAGGGTTGGTTCAACTCCTCTTGAGTCCTTCAATTTTTTTTTTAATGAGGCTAATTAGTTTTTTTTCCTAAGAGCAAGATTAATTGGAGGCTTCCATACATTGAAAGAGCACAAATTAATGGTTAAAAGAGAAAAAACAGATGTGGCTACCGTAGCAGATCATGTATGTACTAATGACCATATGTTTAATTGGGAAAATACAAAGATATTGGATAAAGAGGAAAAAATGCATAGAAGAAAATTCAAGAAAGCTGCTCATATAACAATGGTAAATAATCCTATAAGTCAACCCAGTGTAGCAATACACAATGTATGGAAGCCTCTATATAATCTTGCTCTTAGGAAAAAAAAATTAATTAGCCTCGTTAAAAAAAAAGAAAAATAAATTGAAGGACTCAGAAGGACACGAACCAACCCTCATATATAAATATATCACATTTCTACTATATATTGCCTTTGTCAGAATAGCTTAGTTGGTAGAGCATTTGTCTTAAATTCAATATTAAAGAATCCAAAGGTGTGAGTTCAATTTCTAAGCAAATAGTTTCACTGTGCATATTTGGCCAGCAACACCTGAAGAAGAGTGGAGAATAATACTGTGCATATAGGCTATCAACACCTGAAAAAGAGTGGAGAATAATACTATTCAAAATGTGTAATTACTAAGCTGTATTGTATATTTGTGTGTTATTACTAACAAGTTGTTTGTATTTGAAAAGTTTAAATAACGTTTAAAATTTTCTATGTATTCAACATTCACTCATAAATGATGGAAATAGTCCAACATATCACATCTGAAAATAAATTTTGTTTTTAAAGTTAATTGTTTAATTTCAAAGTAGTTTTCATTTATTATTAGATATTTTTATTAATTAATATAAAATTTATTGCATTTTTATAATTAATAATATTCTTTTGAGGTATTAAAATTTTGTCTGAAGAGAAAGTCAAAAGGGATGTTAATATAAAAAAATAATGTAATAATTACATTTAAATTTTTTAACCTGATGTTAGTAAAAAAAAATTTTAGAGGTAATTTTTAATACTTTTGACATTTAAATAATTTTTTATATTTTTATTGATTTTAAAAGTTTTAAATAATTATGCTAAAATATAATTTGACTTTGTTATAAAGTCTATTTAAACTGAAGACTAAATATAAAAATGACTTAATATGAAAAAATAATTATACATTTTAATGATGCCTATATTTAATTCTTCATATAAAAGTTAAATAGATAGCAAACTTTAAAAGTATAAAACAAATTAATTTAAATATTTAACAATAGTAAAATAAGGTTGTCACTAAAGTTAAAAAATATACAAAATTAAAACTTATAGGGATTTAAATGCAGACCTTCAAATTCCTTTGGGCCATCCACTCTGTCTAATAAAAACAATACACATTACCACACACATGAAAATATAAATGATATCTAATAACCAGCACTCATCAATTAGTCCAGATCATCATCTCCCACACACATATATAAACAGTCCTCAGTTTATAACAAAATAGAAAACCTTAATGGACAAGCTTCAATTTACTGTACCCTCCAACCCTTCAGCCATCCATATGATTGAAAATTTGATGATGAAGTGCCCAAATATCTTGTTGATGTCAATATTAATGTCATACCCATGTTGACTTTAAGTCACTCTGACTCCTCATGTATTTAAATACCTAGAAGATGGATGGGCAGGATACAGGTTGAATCTGTAATAATTTGTTTAATACAAGTAAAATTTATATACTTGAAGTTTAAAAGCAATATAGGGGATTTGAACACATACTTTCAGGCTCTCTTGTGACATCCACTTATAAATGATCTCCATGACACATTTTGTGCTAAACCAGCACTCATCAGTTGGTCCAAATCATCATCTCCCATACATAAGTAGGGCTTAGTGTATATTAAAATAGCAAATCTTCAAACTTTTATGGACAAGCTTCAATCTACTCCATCCTCCAATTGTTCAATCATCAATACAATTGAGAATCTGATAATGGAATGCCCAAATCCCTTGTTGATACCAATATTATTGCCATGCCATGTTGACCTTAAGTCACTCTGACCATCACATGTATAAAACCATGTCCATTTAATACACAGGAGAGGTTTATGGGAAAGATACAGGATTAATTTGTAATAATCTTTTTAAAATATAAACAAAATTTATATATTTGGAGTTTAAATGTAATCAAAGAGATTTGAACTACAGACCCCCAAGCTCACTTGGGGTATCCAATATATCATACAGACAACACTACATAACTACACACATGTGAAAAAGACAAATGATTTCTCCAATATATGTATTTTGTGCTTAAATAAACAAGGTCCTATACATGTAAGGTAAAATGACTTAAGGCCAACATAGGCATAACAATAATATTGCCATCATATTAATCAGGGATTTGGGTGTTCGACTATCAGATTTTCAATGGTATAAATGATTGAAGAGTTGGAGGTTGAACTAGATTTCAGCCTGTCCATTGTTGGTTGAAGACTTCCTATCAATATAAACTGAGCACTGATTATATATATGGGAGATGATCTGGGCAAACTGATGATTTCTGGTTCAGCAATGAAATATGTATACTGGAAATAATTTATCTTACTCATGTGTGTGTGGGCATGTGCATTAGTTGTATGAAAAAGATTTGATGATCCAAGTGAGCTTGAAGGTCTGTGTTCAAATCCCCCATATTGTTTGAACTACAGAAATTATGCTTGCATTTTAAAAAACAAATACAAATTCAGCCTGTATCCTGTCTATCCCTCTTCTGTGTATTTAAATGGACAGATGCTACACATGAGAGTTCAGAGTGACTCAAGGTAAACATGATCATACAATAATATTGGCATCAACAAGGAATCTGGGCATTGTGTCATCAGTTTTTCAATGGTATAGATGATTAAAAATTTTGAAGGATGGAGTAGATTGAAGCCTGTCCATTAAAATTTTCAGGTTTGCTATCTTAATATAAACTGATCACTGATTATATAAATATATGGTAGATGATGATCTAGACCAACTGATGAGTGCTGGTTCAGCATGAAATATGTATATTGGAGATCATTTATCTTTTGGATATGAGTGTGGTCATCATGTGTTGGTTGTATGAGATAGTGTGGATTGCCCAACAGATCTTGAACATCTGTGTTCAAATTTATATTACATTTAATCTCCAAGCATATGAATTATGCATGTATTTAAAAATAATAATTACTGATTCAGGCTGTATTCTACCCACCCCTATGCACAAGAGGTCAGAATGACTTCAGGTATATATAGGCATGATAATAATATTGGCATCAACAAGCGATTTGGGCATTCCACCATCAGATTTCAATGGTATAGATGACTGAGGAGTTGAAGGTAGTAGATTGAAACCTATCCATTAAGATTCAAAAATTTTCTATTTTACTATAAACTGAGCACTGATTATATATATGTGTGAGAGATGATAATGTAAACCAACTGATGAGTGCTGATTCAGAATGAAAATATGTATATTAGAAATTATTTATCTTTTTCATATATGAGTGGTGCTGTGTATTTGTAGTATAGGATAAACTACGAAACATCATATGATCATTTCTTATGCTTGTTCATAACTGTTATTAAAGCAGGCAAAACTCTCCAGTGATTACTCTGGTTTGCAATGAGTGGCACTACTGTGTGGAGAGTTTTGCCTGTTTTAGTATAAGATAGAGTGGATGTCCCACGGGAGCTTTATGATTTATGATCAAATCCCCTGTATTACATTTAAACTCTAAGTACATTAATTAAGCTTATATTTCAAATAAATTATTACAAAATTAAAACTTATGTTTATTTAATATTTTTGAATATTAATTAATTCATAACATACATCCATTCTTATCATCAAGAAGTAATTTGTATTTTATAGAGCACCATTATAACTTCTATTTATTTATTATAATAAATAAATCTTTTGATAAATTGATCTTATTGATAATATAATTTTAAAGTTATTTGACCATTAGAAAGTCCGTCACTGTTTTCACTATCAATAATTTGAGTGCAATTTTAAGTTAATATCTATTATTGATTTATATTTATGCCATCATTACTAGAGTAAAATAAATTAGAAAAAAAAGTCGTGTAATTATATACAACTTATATCTAAATAAACTATATTTAATGCTAATAAAATACTATTTTGCAAATAAGAGCAGCTGATGTTAAATGGTGTCAACAAGTTTTTTATTTAAAAACAAACTCAACTGAAACATTCAAAAACTTCCATTGTAGATTCAGATTTTTATTTGAACAGATTTTATATTATATAGTATTTGATGTCATCCATATATCCAACAAACATGTAAATCCTACCTACATAGATCACCAAGAGAAAATGTGGGAATTATCTGATTTACCTTTATTAATTTTAAATAGATGTTTATTGACATTAGACACTGTTCCCTTAACTATTTAATGACACACCATTATTTTATATCATAATTGCCATTTGATTTCTATCAATCAAAAGTTATTAAATTACTGGTACTGATATTTTGCAAATTTTTTAAGATGATAGTTCTGAATCTAATTTTTTATTCAATGATGTTTAATTCAACAGCTTCAACATATAAATCATAATAAATTGGGAGTAACTGCTAAAAATTAAAAAAAAAAACCACCTTTAAAAAAACATTAAGCCCTTCCATCATTATTCATAAAAATCATGTTATTTTTAAAAACATATTAAAAATAAATTTTGTTATATTTTGGAAAAAATGAGACTGCTAACATTGACAAAATCCATTTACAATAATAAGGTTAATTGCTGATCTAGCAGCAACGTGGGTATAAGCCTTTAAAAAAAAATTAAGTTCAGTTGAATATAGAAATATTATTATTGCCATTTCATCCATGAATTTAAATTTCAGTACACTTTGTAAGATGATTGAATAAATGTTGAAGAAAAATAGAATTAATATTTTCATAAAGATTAAATGTATTTAAGATTTTCAAAATTAATTTAAATTTTAATATAAGTAACCATATCGAATTAAAAATATTTTTTCTAATGATCAATGAATTAAAAACATTAATTATTAAAAAAATAAATTTAAAATTTATTATGTATTTAATTTATATTGAGAAAAAACTTATGAGCTTCCAATTAATTATTTCTTTTTTAAATATGGGTTGTTTGAATCTTTAAAAAAAAACATTAGTTGTGTATAAAAATTAAATACACCATTCTGTATTTCTACCAAACTTATACTGTTCAACATAATATGAAAAGGTAAACTAAAACTAATAAGAAAGTCTTAAATGCACTGAGCCAGCTTTCAGAACATTGCTTCCAGAATCATATTGCTGAATAGAACTATGTCATTAAAAATATGCATATATAGTAGAAAAGACCAATATGCAAATCAGGCACAATATGTAAATTAGATATTCCATTTTTTTGTTAATGGGACACATGAATTTTTTCTATTGATGGAATGAGAATCCCTTGCAATAACTCAAGCCTTTTTATATTTGCTTTTCCTATCATCCCTCTTGGCATACTGCAATTCAGATTTTATTATTTTTATTTTACCTTTTGATATTAACTTGAACAGTACAAGTTTATTTTTTAAATTAAATATATCATTGAAATAAATGGAAATATATTTGCAATGCAAAAATAAGCTTTTAAATTCAAAATAAAACTATCAATCTTTTTGTTAAGTGTAATGTAAAATATCCCTATTGACTCATGTTAGAAATGAATGAATTCATATCTTTGCATGTCATCTAATTAGATCTAAGATCTATTTTAAAAAATGAAAGATAAAATGGAAATTTTCTTTATAAATAAACTGTTAACTGGGGGAAACATGAATTAAATGAGTAACTATTACTAAAATAGTAGTTGTGCTAAAATAAATAAAATGTAATGGAACAGTCACTGATATTCTGTTTAACATCAAGAACAAACAATGAAAAGGTTAATGATTATAAAAATGATTAAATTTATTGCAGGCATAGATATAAACAAAGATTATGATTTTATTTTCTTCACTGAAATCATGGTAAATAAGTTATAAACAATTTTGAAGAATTCTATATACAAAAAATATCATAGAAAATGTTTCTTTTTTTGTGAATGATTTCAATCACATTTACAAATATAACTCCTGAATTTTCCAGAAAGCTGAGAACTGTTATTTTCTAAAACAAATGTTATGAATTTTATTTTTTAAATAAAATGATATAATTGGTATGAGGTGTGTATATTTATGAACACATTTACACATATAGGTATGAGCACATGTTTTTTTTTTGCTAATTATGTTATTGTAAATAATTTAATTTCTGTAATTAAAAGGTTAGTGAGTTTATTAGTATTCTAATATAAACTTAAGTTATATTACATATTATTTATGTATAGATTTTTTTTAATATATGCAATAATACTTTTACATCTGCAGCAGTATGATTTCAAATTTTTATGCACATTCCTGAAACTGAGAAAGCAATGTTGAAAAAGACAACACTAACAAACCAGGGAGAAAAAGGAAGCAGAATGAGAGAGTTACTATACTGCCATTCCGTTTAACAAGAAGAATGAATAATGAAAAGGTTAATCATCATAAAGACAATTATATTTATTGTAGACACAGCTAATAATAAAGATGATAATTTTATTTTCTTCTCCGAAATCATGGTAATTTAATCTGAGTGAAAAATTATGGAAATAAATGTATTTCCTTAGCCTGTGACTATTTTTAACCACTAAATCAATGACTTTCATTTTACCACATTAAGGTCATTGTAGCCCCCAAAAAATTGTCAGCATTTTAAAGCAGCTTTTATTTTGATACCAGAAGTAAATGCCACCTGAATGTGTGAGACAAGAAAATATTAGAAAGAGGGATGATTTATGATACTACTAATGTAAATAGTTATGTATAAATTTATTTGTTTAACATTTAAATTTTTTATTTAATATTTTTTTACTCTATGTGTTACTGAAACTATGGATACTAAATTTGTAAATGTGAAGGTTAATAATTATTTATTATTTACTATATAACTATTTATTTAAACATTACATATATTTGCTCTCAGTTGTTCATTATAGATAGGCTTTTATTTTAAAATAAAATTATTTTTTTCTGCCATTGATTCTGAAACTGTCTTCTTACTGTTAAAGTTTTAATTTGCTTACACAATTATTATGTTCTGTATTAAACAGTAATCAGTTTTTTGTTGTGGATCTAGTACTGAAAATAGCAAAAGCTGAAGAGGTTTTTGTTTGAAGGTTGTATACTATTCTTTTTTTTCAAAGTGTCAGCATTTAACATTCATCGGTCTTGTTTAATAATACAAATTTAATATCTGAATTTCCATAAAGTAGATCTCTACGTAATTGAATAATTTTAATGCTTAGATTGAAATGAGTCTTGAACCAAAAGGGTTTTTTTTTTTTTCAGATTTTGCACAAGTTTTTTTTTTTTCAATCAGTTAGTCTACAGTCGCACTGCCATTGAGTGTTGGTTAATGAATAAATAACTGACTTTTCACTGTTCCCTTATAAAAAGGGGTGTACTAAAAGCTCTTTATTCTATAGTAAAATGTGTAAAGGGAGAATTAAGTTTTTAATTTCGTTTCTTATATATATATAATTAATAGTACAGTTATTTATAAATCTGTAATATTATGGATGCAACTACTCTTCATACATGCACTAAAATTGACACCACTATACCCACAATAATTGTTTTAAAACCACAAGTGGCCCACCAATGGTTAAAACTTATGCAGCAATATTGACTGTGTCTAATTAAGGCTTAAACTTATTATAAGCTTGATTTTTAAATCCACATATTACTTGTATAAATTCGGTTTCTATTGCACAGGGAAAGGTGTGTGTGTTATCAGACTACTGGTGGGTTTACAGAAGATGAATAATGGGATGACCTTTAGATATCAGAGTTAACTGTGAATAATCAATAAACAGTGTCAACTAATAATACTTCTGGTTATTTTGTGGAATAGAATGTTGATCCATCAAAGTTCTAAATGCTATTTCTTATTCAAATAGTCTTTTATGTTACCATTTACATTCTTTAATCACTTAATGTATAGCTCAGTTATTATGAATATCTCATGCCATTATTTATCTTCTATTAGCTGTGATAGTTGAATTGTGTGTGTTTGTTAACTACCTTTCCCAACAAACACATAACAATTATGACTTCCACTAAACAGATTTTATTTAATGTATTTTTAAATCTATTATTATAAAGTGCTGAAAATTTTGAAATTATTCAAATGGAAGTCAATCTCCAATAATGCACTATTTCTTAAATATTATAAATCTATGCACACTCTCCTGCTGGCAAAAGAATAAAAAATGTAAGTTTAGAGTGATGGGTTAAATAGATTTGTACAATTGAATATTTGATTATAACATCAGGCACACAATAGACTCAAGCCCTGATTTAAGCATGGTCTGTAAGAGTTGGTGTATATACAATATACACTCTAAACTTAAGTGATTTACTTAAGCTTTTAAAACTCTTACCGGGGGAGAGTGCACATAGATTTATAATATTTAAGAAATAGCACATTATCGGAGATTGACTTCCATTTGAATAATTTTAATGTATTTTTTTTAAATTTTAGACCAAGCCCTCAAGAATTAGCAAAACAATAATAGAGAGAGACTTAGTAGACCAAGAATCATTACTTGTCATCTTTGCTTGAAGCAGTGGAATCACTAATGATTCAAGTTGAAATTGTATTTGGGATAAGACTTTCAACATAGCAAAGATTGCATGTTCAAGGATCTCCCTGTCTTTCATGAAAGGGACCTAAAAATGATGGTCTTATCATAGCTCGTTGCGCACAGTTTATCTAGGTCATTGAATATGATAGATTATACATTAAAATGGTAAAAATAATCATAATATTAGTAGTAGTCATAAAATAGAAGACAGTTATAGTAATTAAAGAAAATTATAAATCTATTTTTTTTTTCTAAATAGAGATATGTGAAATGTGCACATTTTACTTGATGCTACACCTTTGCAAGATCTAAATGAATAAGAAGCTGTCAAAATTCAGGATTGGTATAGCTGTTCTTAATAAAACTCATCTTCCAGAAGAAGTTTAATTCGACAGACACCCGCATGGTGTTGGACTCGCTGCAAAGTATAATTTAGTACTTCTATTATTAGAGCTACTTGATGTATTAGTAAAAGTCTAATTTTGTTAAAATCTTGTTATTCAATAATATATATACTCATTTCCTTGCTGGTTAATAATATTATATCAATTAAAAATCAGATTTTTGCTGACTTTAATGCATACACCTGGGTCTCGTTTTACGCGATAGATAGGTTCCTCAGAAAACATTCGCAAAAAAAATTGCACAAAAATAGACATAACTTACCTTGAAAAAGGGGGGATACAGACTGTGATTTTTCAAAAATCGCTTAAAAGCAAAGCACCAACGTAAAATTACTTTAAAATTCGCGCAAAAAAAAATAAGAAAATAAAATATGACTAATAAAAAATTTCAAATTTAAAAAAAATTGATACAAGACAAACTTTTTTTTAACTATAATATTTAATTTTATTCAAAACAATATATTTTTATGCATAATTTACATTTTTTTATACACATTTTAATTATTATCGCTATTTGCCAATAAACAGGTTCATTTGCAAACTGATAAAAAATCAGATTCTTCACAAGAGGAAATACAACTAGCCCCAACTTCACTTTCATGTTGTGTTAATGGTTTTCTGGTGACAACATAATTAGTAATTAATCTAACAACTAAAAATTAAATTCTTATTTTTGTCTTTAATTTTTTAATTTTCAATTCTGTTTAAAAATCAAATTTCATTTCACATCACATTAATTTCAGGTCACCTTAAGTAATTTTTAAATTGTTAATTACAATTAAAAATCAGATTTTAATTTTTAATTGTCAAATTTAATTGTGCCCACTGCTATGACTCACCTTTTAAAAATAAACTTGCGGACACTAAATGATTAATAATTGATTGCGTTCTTTTTTAAAAAGCAAAAACAGAATATGATTAATATGCACAATGTTTGAACAAATTTACATTATAATCTTGTAAAATTTAATATGGGCATACATAAAATGTGGAAATCATGATTTTAATTTCATTATTGCATAAAATCTTACTATTATAAAGCACTGAAAATATTGAAATTACTAAGATGAAAGTCAAATGCTAATAATGTGCTATTACTTTCAATATGATGTAAGTGCGTGAAATTTATTATTTAAAGTAATAGCACATTATTGGAGTTTGACTTCCAAAGAAACATGAATCACGTAACTTCAAAATTGCATTAAATAAATCCACATAAAACGAGACCCAGGTGTATATTGATCTAAACAGAAAACTTCTGACAAATGTTATTGAAAATAATGGTTTTAATATGCTATAAACTCACATTGTTTGTTGCTGTTGAATATTTGCATGACACGTGGGACAATTATCACAAACATTGTTTATCCAAAAAAAAATGGTATTATGGAACATTGATGCATCTATAGTCAAAACAGTGACATTAAGACTATATTACAGTTAGAAGTTAATATACATATGAGCACTTACAAGTATAGATTATAAGAGAGATTATAAACTAGTATGATCCAAGATTAAAATAATAATTACTTTAAAAATAGACTTTATTTCAATCATATTCATAGGAAAATAAATATTAATTCTCTAGAAACATATATTATTTCTCAACATTTTAACAGTTATTAAACACTAAAACTTCTAATTTGGATTTTCAGAATTATCATTTTAGTGAGGTATAACTGTCTCTTAGAATTGTGTTATAGATGCAAACAAATCTATTTTGGGTTCACTAAAAATATCATAACTCATTTTATGACAATGAATTTATTATTTGTACTTTGATTAAAATAAAGGAATAGCCATTTTAATTTGGTAGAATAATGTATTGGAAATGAATCTTTATAACTAATACAGAGATTTAAAGGCAGAAGTTCAATAATTGAGTGAAAACTTTAAAGAAATTTAAAGGAGCTTCACATATTTTCTGATCACAGTCATTTTAAATTATTTGAAACATTGGAAATAATATATGAATCTGTAAAATGATTTTATAATCAGTCCTATTTAATCCATCAATGACACTTTCTCATATAATAACACTTATATTTAGAATGGGTGGAAGAAGTGTTTTGATCAACTTCAGGATTATATAGAATTGGCATGGTGACATTTAGTGATATATCCAATATACCTTCTCATTTATATTTGGATGAATATGCCCCTCCTAACAAAGTTAAACAATTCAAAGTGGAAGAGATGCAAGTTCTGATGTCAGACCTGGAGAAATTATATGATTTTTTGGTAATGTGTTAGCTTCAAAAATATTAATATTAAATATGCTTTTATTGTTTTAAAATAAGGAAGATACGTAACATTGTAATAATTATTTTGGCATAGCATTACTAACCATTACAGCAAAGACACTTTCAAGAATTTTATTGAATAAATTGCTTCCAGTTATAGATAGAAAATTGCCAGAGCTCAGTGTTATTTTAGAAAATCAAGAAACTATATAGACCATATTATAGACATGGTCTTTGTTGTCAGACAACTGCAAAAAATATGTTGAGAACAAATAAATGATTTATACATTACTTTTTTTTAAATTGAAGTCAAGGCAGTTAACTTTATTAATTGAATAGTTCTATAGCACTGTTTGAAAATTTATTTATATTATACAGTTTTTACATTCTGGAATGAGAGTAAGTGATATTACTACAGGTAAAAAATATAAGCTATGAAATAAAAATTGGTGTTAATCAAGATGTACTAACTCTA
This sequence comes from Epiperipatus broadwayi, assembly GCA_028023455.1. Lineage (NCBI taxonomy): Eukaryota > Metazoa > Onychophora > Udeonychophora > Euonychophora > Peripatidae > Epiperipatus > Epiperipatus broadwayi. The sequence goes on from JAQFVV010006351.1 coordinate 2,690,173, forward strand.
ATTTTGTTTTTGATTTTTATGAGAGCTGTCTTTGATAGTATTTATAGACAATTTCATGAAACTGTAATTGAGATGTGGTATAGGTCCGATAATGGAATTTTAATTTAATTGATACTCAATGGAAGTAAAAAAACAACAACTTCATATCATTGGCTTTTGGATTTACAATATGTGAATGATTTTGGTATTCTTAATTGTTCAAAGTTAATATATAGGACATGATTATTTTTTGACTGCAAAACAAAGATTTTGATTTAGAAATAAACATTAAAAAACCCAACTTTATGAGACTCCAATTATTGCTGCTGCTTTTAAAAAGTTAAAAGATAAGGTATTGAATTGCAATAATATAACTACTGTAACTAAATTAAGTGTATATTAACCTATTATTTTACTTAATTTTTTTATTTGGAAGTGATATTTGAATCCCACATTGATATAATCTGAAAGGATTAAACAACTTTTATTTAAGCATTGTAAAATTCCAAATAAATAGAATAATTGACTACTATGTTTTATATGTGAATGGACTCATGGTTTTTAAGTTATTATAGTTATCATAAAACTCATTTCTAATATACTGTTTTTTTGTCTTTCTATCTTTTTTTAAGTTGGAGTTGAGATGGTTGTACTCACTTATGAACAACCCTTTCTGCTAGTGATAAACAAGAAAAATATCAAAATTTACATAATCACTAAATAAATAATATTATATTCATAATCTGAAATACTTTGCTATCAATATTTAATATGACTCAACTTTATATTTTAGATTCCATTTCAAATTTAATGTAAAATATTTCTGTGAAAAATCTAAAATTAGTTGCCTTTTTACTGGAATACTTGATACCTTGAGGTGTTATCTGCCATCCGTTATCACTTTGTTGTATCAGCAGTAATTGTGGGGCTCCCCTTAAAAATCTAAATGGAGGAAACTGCATTCTAAAGTGTTACTGGAAAGCTATTATTTCAGGAACACATGGACAACTATTCCATGTTTTTAGTTCCTCTGGTTTTGCATGACTTTGATTTAATAATACTTTTAGAAGGTAGTACTACTTAGCATAGTTCCTTTATTTTAGCTTAACATATTCTGAAATCAATAGCATTAACTGAAAACAGTGAAATAATTAAATTTATTCTGTCTCTTGCCCCCCCCCCAACACATTTTAATCTTCCAAACAAAATGTGTTTTTACTAACTTTTATTAGTTATTCATTAAACTAGTGATTATCCAATAATGAATATTATTTCTGTAGTGTAATATTCATTACTCCACTCTCATGCAACTTTTAATATCTTGTGGGGGGATGCAGTCACAAATATATGACCAAAGACAAGAGGTCATATGTATAATGATTACATCCCTCCACAAGATGTTAAAAGTGGATAAAAACCAGTCTCTATCTTGTGTGAGAGTGTCAAAATTAAATATACTATAGAAATAAAATGTGTGTTTTTTAAAATATTTTTGTTTTCTATACCCATTAATTAGTTCATTTAATAAAGTGTCATATCTGCTAATACAAAATTGTTTAGAGATTTTTCCATTTTTTAATTAAATTAAAAAAGATTACTAAAACACACACGGTCAAGAAAATATTTAAAATAAGTTTTTGTTGTTGTTGTTGTTGTTGTTATAATTAAAGTATATAAAAAAATATCTGATACAAAGTTTAAAATCGGCAGATGTAATTGTTCAATTTTTGATCTTTCCTAAATCTTAATTATATTTTTTTTTCTTTTTTTTTTGTGTTTTATTATATGTGTATATGCATAATTTTTTCTTACTGTTATAATGTGAGTAGAATACATTCTCTCTTCTTTTTTTTTATAAAGTGTAAAATATTGCATTTACAGGTTAAACACCATATTTGCGGTGAAGCGTTGGTGGTCGAGAGGTCAGCACAGGTGCCTTACAAGCAGTTGTCCCGGGTTAGCAGGTTCGCTTCCCGGCTGATGCTATGACACATGAAGAAAAAAAAAACACCATATATGCATTCAACTGATTAAGAATATATTCATATTTTAAAAATAAACAAGCCACAATCTTGATGAATAAATATAAATTTAAAGTATCATTTCAAATATAAAGTTCATATATTGTAATACTTTATCTCATCTACAAACAGATTATTCTTAAAAATTAATATAGTAAAAGATGGTGGTCTGATATTTTTATATGGTTTGATAGTTGCAATGTGATAGATTTTAACATTGAGTGGATTGCTATAGATGTGCAACCTGATTGGAATATATATAAAGATTTATATTTAAAAAGGATAAAACAAACTTCAATTTAGAATAAAAAAACTTTTTATGTCAAGCGTTGGTGGCCTAGTGGTTAGCTGCTTCCAGGCGGCTGGCTCGGGTAAGCTTCTCGGTCAACGCTTCGACATTTAAAAAAAAAAAAAACTTTTTATCTTTATCAACAGACAAAAAGAAAAAATTACAAATGGTAGCCAAAAACTGATTTATATATTTTTATGACTTTTCTCTATCCTTTTACTGTCTAACTGATGATTAAGTATCTATTTACTGATTAACAATGAGTTAGTTGTAGTTGATGTTGAAAGAAATCCTAAACTCGCATGAAAATTATAAACAATCTAAAAATGTGCAGTTTCAAACTCCATATAATGAACATCATTCTCTTAATATATATGTATAAATTATGACAATATTTTTCAAATGATTCTTTTTAAAAGTTTTCTTGAATTTTTATTTATCTTATTAAGATATTTTTAAATTTATAAGATAAAAAATATGCTATTTTCATTTAATGCTCAAATTAATTTTTTATTCTTCATCTAGATATTAGTTGCTGAAATTAAATTCTATGCATAAAGATTGCTTTTTAAAAAACATTATAATATTGTGTAACACAATTGATACTCTTAATAACTAAAAATAGTTGAAGCTAGCATTTTAATATCGATTTTTTTTTTTTTTTTGGGTAATATATTGTTCACTTATTAAATTGTCAACAAATTACTTTAATTTTTTGTGTGAACAAAAAAAAATTATATTACTTTTTTAAAAATCAATTTATTAATATATATATGACTTAAAGATTTTCTTGGGTGAAAGTTGTGAATATTATCTAATTATTTAAATAATGGCAGAATAGATACAAATGCAATACCATTACTATAATATTAATATAACAAGCAATCATACAACGTAGATATACGCATACACACGCACACACACATATATATATATATGTATAATATTAAAATAATAATTATGTTATATTTATATTCAGTTCACATAGTGAATGTTGTGATCAGAATACATCCGTAGTAAGAAATACAATATCTGGTGAATATTTGCAATATAAATTTAATATCTGTTTGAGTATATATATTTCTATAATGCAATTTTTAATTATTACATATAATTTTTGTAATGCAATAGTTACTGTTTCACAAAATTTGCTAATATGAATAGAAAATTTTCACTGACTATACAAAGTTGTGTGTAAAAAATGATCTCTGTTTGATTATACATTCTTTTACAGCAAGTAACATTAGCATTATTTTGCAGTGTGACATTTTCTGTTTTTCAATGTCATATAAAGTAAATAAAAATGATTTTCACATTAAAAAAAATGGTATTGTACCATAGTAAAAACAAATAATGATGATGAAATGAATTCTACATTATAGAAGTGTAAAGTATAGACAAAAGATAACAAAGTTGCAAATATAAAATCTGTCAAAATACTTTCTATATCATGTTACACACATATATGGAAGTCAATGCAAACAAGAAATAATTTATGTAATAATTAAATATATGAATCATGATAACTTTCAATATTGAAGTATAAATATAGCAGTTACATCAAATAACATAAGAGTTATGATTATTATGCTGCTTGATATTGAAAGTGCATTCAATTTTATGATATAAAGAAAAGGAAAAAAAACATTTCATTATGCATATGTACATATGTAAGCAAAAGATTTAAATAAATGAAAAAGCATTTTCTATTATACAATTGAAAAAGATTACTAGTTATTGTAATTGAAAGGCCTTCTGCAGATATTTACTATTTAATGTTTTATAATTAAATTACCTGATTTATATATGATAAATGCATCTATAAATATTTATGATCAACCAAACATTTGAGATTTGTGATACATTTCTTCAAGTTAGTTACAAATCATGAAATATTATTCAGTACAAAATCTGGCAGACAAATTTCTCTCAATACACATGTATTTCCCCAGAAATTCTAATTTGTCAAGTAAAGTAAAGAATTGAACGCCTAAATGTCTACACAGAAATGATAGTCAGATTCTTTATTTATATATCTAATTTTACCCAATATGATATTTTGCAGATTTAATAGTTTTTAGCATTTGACTGGAAGTGTATTTCATGCATCTGCTCTGCAAAAATCAAATTGGTTTCAATTAGATATATGAATAAAATGTTTTACTAACATTTCTATATGGATGCAAAAGTGTTCAAGTTATTAGTTCACATGACAAACCAGGGTTTCAGATAAACAACATGTATAGTGGAAGAAAATAATCTGTCAGATTCTGTACTGAAGAAATGCCTAAAATTAATAACAGGCTTAAATGAGCATATTATAAATGTGAATGATTTGATTGGTTACAATATGCACACATACATACGTATTGAAATAATCACAAAATGAAATACTCACCCATTAGTCCTTGGACAATATAATAAGAAAGTGGATATTCACAATCAAATTTAGTTATTTTCATATATTAGGAAGATTATCTTGAACAAATTCATATATTAAGAAGATTATCTTGAACAATTATGAAAGGAGGTGTGAGAATAAATCAATCAAAATGCTAATTCTTCTATAGTTAACCCAAAAATAAGATATAAATATCTTTTTTATTTGATTCCTTAGAATCCCGAACAATCAAAAGTTATTAGTAAATTTTACATTAATTCATTACAAACAAAACATACATATAACTGTATTAGAGACAAGCTTTATTTTGTATTATTAGCAAAATATGCCTAGTGAACTTTGGACTATTTAATTATATTAGTCATAATCATAGTATTGATGATGAAAAGAAAATTGTGGCATTTATTAAAGAAATGAAACTTAATAGAGAATTTGCATATTTGAATGGCAAATAAGTTATTTATACTGGTCATTTTTTTGAAAGGGGGACACAAATCTTTTTTGTTAATTGTGTATTTATCTCTGGCAATGTGCCAGACCTTATTTATCTTCCACTAGGCTACATTCAGAATGAAACCACCCACCTCAACTATAAAATGCTTGTAAGATCTATTCATGTTGCAGCACCATAGGCTCTGAGTCCATCATACCAGTCTCATAAACTAGCCAGTCTCAAGATATTTTTGTGTAGGAATCACCACAGATATAAGCAACATCAGATATAAAAATAGAACTCTGACTCAAACTGTTAAAAAAAAATTTCTGAAATTAAACATCTGTCCATAACAAACAATGACAAACTCTGGATATCACTACTTTATATCCCTGGTGCTACCCATCACATTATTAAAGTCTATGCTTTAACTCATCAATCAGCCTTAGCACCTTCCCAAACTAATCAGCTAATTAACAGCATCAAAGATTCTCTGCCCTTAGACCAGAAGTCACAAATAGTATATAAAATTGCATGTAGTTATACTAATTGCCATGCTGTACTTTATGGGGAATCACATGCCAACCTATCCATCTATATTGCACAACACCAATATTTATATAACCATGCCAAATATCAATCTGATGCCAAATTAATCTTTTATGAAAATGAATCGAACCTTAGCCACACCTTCTTACCTTCAACTGCCAGTGTGATCTGCTCAGAATGTAACAATGCCAAGTGAAAAGTGAAAGAGACCTGGAAAATTGCCAGAGATAAACATGCAATCAACAAAAAAGATTTCTGTGTCTCCCCTTAAAAAAAGCCCAATATAAATAACTTATTTGCCATTCAAATATGTAAATTCTCTATGGAATTTTGTTTCTTTAATAAATGCCACAATTTTCTTTTCATTGTTAATGCCATGATTATGACTAGTATAATTAAGTAGTCAAACTGCACTGGGCACATTTTGTTAATTTTACAAAATAAAGCTTATCTTTAATATGGTTATGCATATATTTTGTTTGTTACATTTCCCAAGATATAACTCACCAAATTCTTGATGTTAGATATTAATTCATAACATAAAAAGTAAAAAAAATCTAAACTTCTAATCTTTTGTTTATAATCAAAACAAGAAATTTCATTGTTACATACAATATTAATAGATAACAATTTCTTCATGTAGTTATTTATAAAATTGCCATCAAATTCTTAATTTAAACAAAAAGCATTCTTGTTTAATTAAAGTGTATAAAAACTAAAATTTAAATTCTTATCAAATTATAGACTTTAGTTCATTATTTGATTACTTTTTAAACATATTATTTGTTAAACATAATATTTACTAAATGTATTGCCTATTAAACATTATTTATTTCTCCTAATTCCCGAGAGGTCATCGCAGCAGCCTTGCAAGCAAGTAGTTGGTTGCAGACGGTTGTGGGTTCGCGTCCCGGCTGATGCTATGACATATGAAAAAATATATATATATCTAAAAAAATTTAACTTATTTCTCTTTAATAAATAATGTCTACTTAATCGGTTTTATTATCTTCAACCTTTTAATACTTAATATCCATTTTATGCTTCTATAAGCATTTCAAATTGCTTCCATACTATGCTGGTCATAAAAATCATCTTTATCTATACAATTTTCTATTTTTATCTATCTTCTTATGTCTCAAAAGAAGTATTATAAAATATTATATATATATTGTGCCAGATGGTTCCGCTGAATGAAGTATACTTACACATATATATGTTTTGCTGGTTTCATACTTCTTCATAATACATTTATAATCTTATAAATGTTACGTGAACGAACCGGCACGTTCGTTCAAAATGGGAGATATTATTGATAGCTTTAACTATCAACAATGGCCCACCTTGGCTGCTAGATTCAAACCCCTACTATCCAAACACTTTATTTGTTTCAGAGTAAACTCTGGGCGCCAGCTATCTATTCAGAAGAATAAACACCATATTTGGTCAGTAGGCTCATAATCCAGCGCTCAAAATGACCCATAAACTAGCCCAGTCTAATTTTAATCAGTAATACAATATAAAAAAAGAATTGATAAAAAGAATTGACCGATGAATAAAGTTTAATTTTAAAGACAATTTATTAACTAACATTTACTAATTATAAACATTTTTATAAATCTATAAATAACACACACATTTTAAGTTAACATACTCTGATATATTTTATGAAAGAGCAAAAATAATCTTTGACATTTAAATTATCTAACATTCACAAACACGCACATCAATAGTTCATTTTATGCATGCTTATAGAGTTTATATAATCTGAATCTTGAATTTTTACGAATTACAGCGGTGGCTACTACATATAAATGAAAATAATAAAATGTTTTACCTAGGATTTTTGGAATGTGGATATTGCTTGTTGTTAGCTGCTTCTGATGGAGTATATCTAATAAAGGATATCTAACCGGTTAGATTTGACATTTCTTGAGGAGATTTGATGCTAATCTGTTGGTTTTATTCTTGGAGACAGTGGAATATTGATGGAGGATTTCTGAGCTGTTAAGTAGGCATTATTTCATGGGCAGGTCTTGCTGATCTTGTTGGACTAAGAGCTGAAAGAAGAGTGTATATTTCCATAAGATGCTCAGCACTGCATTTCTGTTTCTGGATACATAATTTAAACAAGACTGACACTGAAAACTAGGCTGAAACTGAACTTCGATAAAAATCTGGCTATTTATATATGCGAATTGTTTTTGTTTTAATATCCTTTGGCAATAGTTGCAATAGGTGTTGTCGAAATTCCTTTAGTAATTAATCCTATGACAATGTGTTTTTGAAGATTGTTTAATTAGTAGTAGCCATTTCAAAATGTGTTGTTTTTATATCCTTAATTAATAGCCCACCACTGTGTTTTTTAAATATATTTCATTTCAATATTTATTTTCATGTGTTTTTTTTACCATCGCACATATATACGCATTTATTCTAATAAACTGGAATGAAAAGAGATTTATATTTTAACTTTTAATTTATAATAATAACACTCTTTAACTTTTATAAAACTTTTTTCTTTTACGAAAGATTATTTTAATATTTTTTTGAGATAAATTAGTATGTGCCAATTTCAATATTGGTACATTGTACCCCCCTTTGTTTGAGAGTAAAATGTGTCATTTTTGACCATTTTATCTCTGAGACTTTAATTCTTAATTCTAATTATTATTATTCTACTAAGTTTGCTTTTTAATATCTTTCACTTTTCATACTAAGGGCAATCTCCAATTATGCTTTACTTCTTTCTATGCTGAAAACATTGCTTACAATGTTCAGAGTCCTGGATAGTGACCACCAGATAAACTAATTTTGTGGCACAGGGATCTTTTGGAAATGAGGTGGAGGCAGATTTGCTGACTTATACTGACTTACACACTATTAAAAATGAAGCTGCCAATTCTCTTGATCGGACTTTGACTAAGAAAAGGTCACTGCATATGGCTGAAATTATCAACTGTCCATTTCCGACTTACGCTTTGGAAAATGTGATACGAGATATGGGGATTCTCCCCTGGAGAAGTGACTTGTGGCTCATGCTGGATTTGCCCAGTGCGCATTTTAAAAGAGGAATGATCCCTGCCAATCCATCATGGGTACTAAATTTTATCCAGTCGAAAGCTTTAAACTTATCCTTAACTAAAACTTATTTCTATACTACCCTCATCTTTTAATTTCGAACCCTTCTACACTCTTAAAACAACTTAGATTGACTTTCATGTATAGTATTTTAACCTTTCAATATTATTTTTAATTACACATAAACATTAATTTAACATATTAATTTATATTACAATATTATTTATAACCCTTATGAACATTATTTAAAAATATTTATTTACACTAATCTTATAGGATTATCTCTTAAACCATTACGAACATTATTTTACATATTTATTTAATCTTACAACACTATTCTAAACTATCACAGACATCAGTTTACATATTTATTTATATTACAATATTATTTTTTTAAAACATTACTCAACTTTTTTATCTATGTGTGTGTATTCAGAAAAACTATTTTACTTTATTACGATTCATTATTATGCAAATATCTATTTGACTAACTTGATTTTATTCTAAAAATTTCATTATCTTTTTCATTTATTTAATTCTACAAACATTACTTTTAAATCATTAACTTGACTCATTTATTTACGAACATTTTTCTTTATTAATCTGTGCGTGGAGAGGGAAAAAAAATATTTTATTTTACGAAGCCTCCATTATTATTATTACTTTCAAACATTTAATTTATTATTATTCAGTTATTTTTAATTTTATTATTTTAGTTTTAAATAGAAGTTTCAGATTTAAACTTCTCTCATTTATTTACATTAGAATAATCATATTCGTGCTCATTGTCCATTTCTGGTCCTTTTCGTTTATTTCCTTTACTATTCTGTCTGATTACTAACTTTTAAACTATGTCAGGCAGTTCCTTCTTTCTTTCTACTAACTCACTAACATAAATTATACTCCATATTCTCACATCTCTCCCTTGCTTAAAATTTATTGCTTTATTTTTTTCCCTTCCGTTTTATTTTCTGCCTTGTAAATTAGAAAACCTTTAAGCTTCACAGACCTCTGTGTTTTTCCTAACCGTGAATATTTTTTCCTACACTTTCTTTTTATTTTAAATATACATTTAAAACAAACATGAACTTTTACTTTAAGCTTTTTAACTTTTTGTAAAAACTTTTCAACGCTATCTTCTACCTTGATCTTATGTCTCTCTTCTATTTCTTGATCTCTATTTGTTTATACTTTCTCTGTAGCAACGCTATCTGATTCTAATTTAATTTCTATTTCCAAACTACTATATTTACCACTATCTGACTCTACTATCTCTTTCATGACCTCCACTTCTTTATTTTCTTTGACAAAATCTACTTCTACGATCTCTTTACTCAACTCATTTTTCAACTCCTTTTCCATCTCAACTTTTTTTCTACTTCCTGAGTTTCTTCTACTTCTCCCATTATTTCTCTTCTCATTTTTTTAATTTCCTTAATCATTTCTTCCTTTATTGCCTGCTGGTCCTGCTTAACTTCCGCTTTAAACTCTGCTATCATTGCTCGCTGATTTTTCATTTCTTTAACCAACTTCATCAACATCTTCATCATCATCTGTGACTCTGACTCATCTTCTTTTTCAACTACTCCCATTTTTAAAACAATATTTTATTTCACTAAATTTAATATATGACTTATTTATTTATTTTTTTACTAAGCCGGAGATATATGCTGACTCCACCCCCTTTTGTCCATTTTTCTCTACTGTATCCTAATGCTTTAGCTCTGCCCAAAACACCCACCTGTCTCTGATTTAACATAATGATTTATTTTAACTAACGTAAATAGCATAAATCTTTTCATTTAAAGAAGAAAAAAAGGTTTTGGTCAATTCTTTTTTTTTTTTAAATTAATACCACTTTAAATATGTAATTTAGCTTTTCTTTAAGGTTTTTATTTTTAAACAAGAACAAAGTATTTAATTAACTGTCTTTTATGACGGGTTCACCCCACATTGGTGCGCTATTTGTGCCAGATGGTTCCACTGAATGAAGTATACTTACACATATATATGTTTTGCTGGTTTCATACTTCTTCATAATACATTTATAATCTTATAAATGTTACGTGAACGAAGCGGCATGTTCGTTCAAAATGGGAGATATTATTGATAGCTTTAACTATCAACAATGGCCCACCTTGGCTGCTAGATTCAAACCCTACTATCCAAACACTTTATTTGTTTTGGAGTAAACTCCGGGCGCCAGCTATCTATCCAGAAGAATAAACAATGTATTTGGTCAGTAGGCTCATAATCCAGCACTCAAAACGACCCATAAACTAGCCCAGTCTAATTTTAATCAGTAATACAATATATAAAAAGAATTGATAAAAAGAATTGACCGACGAATAGTTTAATTTTAAAGACAATTTATTAACTGACATTTACTAATTATAAACATTTTTATAAATCTATAAATAACACACACATTTTAAGTTAACATACTATGATATATTTTATGAAAGAGCAAAAATAATCTTTGACATTTAAATTATCTAACATTCACAAACACGCACAATAGTTCATTTTATGCATGCTTATAGAGTTTATATAATCTGAATCTTGAATTTTTACAAATTACAGCAGTGGCCACTACATATAAATGAGAATAATAAAATGTTTTACCTAGGATTTTTGGAACGTGGATATTGCTCATTGTTAGCTGCTTCTGATGGAGTATATCTAATAAAGGATATCTAACCGGTTAGATTTGATGTTTCTTGAGGAGATTTGATGTTAATCCGTTGGTTTTATTCTTGGAGACAGTGGAATATTGATGGAAGATTTCTGAGCTGTTAAGTAGACATTATTTCACGGGCAGGTCTTGCTGATCTTGTTGGACTAAGGGCTGAAAGAAGATGGTATATTTACATAAGATGCTCAGCACTGCATTTCTGTTTCTGGATACATAATTTAAACAAGACTGACACTGAAAACTAGGCTGAAACTGAACTCTGATAAAAATCTGGCTATTTATATATGTGAATTGTTTTTGTTTTAATATCCTCCGGCAATAGGTGCAATAGGTGTTGTCGAAATTCCTTTAGTAATTAATCCTATGACGTGTTTTTGAAGATTGTTTAATTAGTAGTAGCCATTTCAAAATGTATTGTTTTTATATCCTTAATTAATAGCCCACCGCTGTGTTTTTTAAATATATTTCATTTCAATATTTATTATCATGTGTTTTTTTTACCATCGCACATATATACGCATTTATTCTAATAAACTGGAATGAAAAGAGATTTATATTTTAACTTTTAATTTATAATAATAACATTCTTTAACTTTTATAAAACTTTTTTCTTTTACAAAAGATTATTTTAATATTTTTTTTAGATAAATTAGTATGTGCCAATTTTAATATTGGTACAATATATATATATATTGTACATATATGTATGTTCTCATGTCCCACACATATATATTATTTAATTGAGAAAAAAAATTTTCTTTTATATATATATAGATTTATGTGTATGTATATTGTATGTATAATTTATGGGTTGATAAATTAATAAGTAATGAATGAATATAATGTTATAAGAAATGATATTTTAATATATTATTTTTCTTATTAAATAATTAATATATTCAGTTATTTAGTTTTATTTCTGTAAAATAAAACATTAAGAAAGAAAGTGTGAAATAAAGTGATCAAGATTGAAAGATTAGGATATGAAAATGTACACGTGTGAGTATGAATGTTTAAACATAAAACATTTTTTCACAAATCTCTAATGACTTAGATTGCCAGATTTATTGTTTGTGTTATCTGTATCTAAGATTATTTTGGAAAAGAGATGCTTTGATGGAATAAAACGTGATTATTAATTTTCTTGTAAAATTGCGACAGACATCAAACTTATGAAACTTTTGATCTTTGTTTGTCTCAAGATAACAGGATTTGCAGCTGGCCTTTTTTTGGTCAGAAATTTGAAATAAAAACCGAGTGAAACAATATTTAGGGGCAGTCAGTCAGTTTTTTTTAATGTTGGGAAAAGGAGATGTAGCTATCAGTTTTTTTTTAATGTTATGAAAAAAAAGAGTGAGCGATTGATTTGTTTTTTTCACTCTTTAAAAAAATTGATGAAGGAAAAAAATGACTCTTGTTTTAAAGTCAGTATAGATGAAGATGTGCGTATATATAAGTAATTCCCAGCAAGGTTAAGATAAAGAAAAAAAATGGAACAAAACTGAATTTCTTGGAAGAAGTTATTGACAATTCTATTAATATATTTTGCTGTGTATAATACAATGAATTTGCATTGCTAAAACCATTGTTTCTCCTTCCTGGAATTACAGAATGGGTTAAATCACTAATCTACTGTGGAACCATATACCGGTCCATAGTAACCAAAAGAATGGACAAATTTAAAACCAGCCACAAAGATGTCATCTCATTATCTTTGACAAGAGCCAAGAAGAAAGGAAAGATGAATAAAAGCCATATATAGCCAAACTTGATGAAGCTATGAATCAAATTTTTGTTAAAGTTTTCCTCAGTCAGCTAAAGTGCCTACAATGATTTTTTTTTAAAAATGAAAGAGACAAGCAAATCTACCAGCTCATACTTATCTAAAAGTATTTGTAATAACTCTTTTTTTTTGAAAAAGTTAGAAGCAAACCAGCCAACGAATTCAGCATTATCAAAAGTATCAGCAATAAATAATTTTAAAATTATGGAAACCAGCAGGTCAATTAATTCATGTTTATTAGAAGGTATCAACAAGAACTTTTCTTTTTTTAAATGGAACAAAGACAAGCAGTCAGAAAATTCAAACTCGGGACATTTATAAGAAGTGAAAATAATCGGGTAACTATGAACTTTCATTAGCAGATCTTTTATTCTTGCTTATCAAAAGTAAACCTTAATTTATTGGTCAAAGCATTATTTTTCTCTTTTGATACAGAAACATTAAAGGCTTGTTTATCGATAGTCATTCTCAATATCACATAACATAACACAAACACAGTTTAAATCTTTAAACTTAAATTTTCATTATCTTTTTATTTTATTTTTATATTATACATTGTAATATTGAAATGTTTTTTTTATTATTCTTCATTTGTTATGATAATGAGCAACCTATAAATATATGCATTTATAATGTTTTTTTTTATTTATCTTGTTGCATATTAAAATTGATATAATGTATTTTTATTTTCTTTTGCTCAAGATTGCAAGAATATTTTTTTATATATGTAATTTATGTATTAATCTCTAATATAAAGGGAACACATTTTAGAAATATATGTTGACATATCACAGGGTGTGTGTGTGCATGTGTAACTGCTTATACAAACACATCAAAAGAATAGGTTATATATAATTAGTTTAAATATGGTAAATTATAAAGCAAGGCTTACATATGAATGGAAGTGAAATACAACACAAGTTACATATGAAATTTATTTTTATGATATAATAAGTTAGGAAAGTCTTAAGTAAGCATTCCATGAAATATATTTTTTAATGTCATTTTAAGCTAGCTTATTTTAAAATATCCAAAATGACAAACTTGTATATAAATTTTTGTATTAATTCTATATTGAATTAATGTAATAAAAAGACATTTATCTAATTAGTAAATTTGATTTTAAAGAAGGAAAGAAGAAGAATATTAATAAATATAATTATATATCTTAATTGGTTTCTGAGTTCTTATTAAAAATATTGTTGTATTCTCTTCTATTAATTCTTTCATTTTAATTGATCATCATCATTCGTAAATATTGAGCAATCACTTGCAAATATTAAGCACTCGCAAAATGTTAAGCAAGCTAGAATATTGAGTTACATTTAAGTATTTAGGGTTTATGCTTGATAATAACCAAATTTTAATAATTATAGGTGTATAATATTAGAAAGCTAAAATTATGTTATGCCCATGAGTTTTGATCATCTTCATCAAAGAAGAATATCGTATTATTGATTGAAACACTGTTTCAAATGGCAACGTACATGAGTTATGATCATTCTCATCATTAAATAAATTATAATCAGTAAATATAATGTTTAACATAATTAATATATTTAGTAAATAGGGGTTTATAGAAAGTTGAATATCACATGGAGAGATTCGTGATGATTATTCATCATCACTAGTATTATTGAATCCTAGTTTTAACTATCAAAGTATTTTAGTAAATAACCATAAACTTATATAAATGCTAGTGAATGTAATATTTAAATCCCATTTTGATTAAGGGATGATTTTTAAAAAATGCCTATAAGTTTATAAAGATAAATTTATTGTTGTGAGTTCATTATAAAGCTATGGCTGGTATCATCGTCACTATTATTATCATTATTATTATTATGATATTATTATTATCATCATCATTATTACCTTTATATTGTGATAAATAATCTAGTTAAATGGCCATCAATATTAATAATAGTCTTCACGATGCTTGTTTAGAAGCCATTAATAGGATTATACTTGTCTGTTCATCGATATACTTAAAATGAGCTAGTAATATCTATAAGAGTCTTTGATCTATATAAATTTTTGTGATATGGGGATCTTATGATTTTATTGACATGAGTAAAATATAAGAGTGTCATTTTTTTTCATTAGTCATCCAAATCATGTGTAATAAAAATGTACTGAATGAGTTTGAACTCAGTACACTCTAAACAGATATGTATCTAGATTTAAAACAATCTAGTGGCACTCGTGGGAAAACACATGTACTTAGCTAAACTGAATAAAGAGTGATTTAATTCCTTTCAACTTCATAATATTAACTTTATGTGATTTTTTTAATAAGTTGTTATAAACAGTACCAGTGTGTGCGTGTGACCATGAATGGTCGTATATACATGGAAAGAGGAATGAGAAGGATTCTCGGTTAAAAGAACCTCTTATTGGAGTTAAGCATAAGGCACTCCAGGGATCTCACAGTGGGTAATTTTATTCAGTTGCTATATTTAATATTATTTTATTTGATGACAATGGCCAGTATGTTTTATTGTTCAAATGACTTCCCCAATATCTAAATATTTAAATCTTTAATGATGACAGTTTTAATTGTCATTTTATTATTTTATGTGTTGAGAAATGAGATAATTTATTTATTTCATTATTAGCATGACAGAATTAATGTTTAGGATAGTTGCAAACGGGTTATAATGTTATATTTAATTAATTATAAATGGACACCCAGATAGAGTATGATATGCATATGTTCTGATTTATTTGTTAGCATCATCCTTATTTAATTATAAATTGTATTTTAGCTAACACAGTAAATTCATTTCTCATTTAATTTTACTTTGTTACAAATGCTGAACCCTGGAGCATATCATATATCAGTGTTTAGTTATTGAATTATAGCGACTATCATTTTATCATTCATCAACATATAGATTATAATCAGTTATAAAGTAACAGTCTTTTATCAACCTTTTATCAGTTCATCTTTATTTATTCATACTGTTACAAGTGTCTGATTATAAACATATTTTAATAATTAATAATTTCGTCTACATTTATTCCTGTTTCAAATAATAATCATGATATTTTCTTATCTGTTACAATATATATATATAATGGTAAATGCTTTTTAGGATGGCAAACATGCCATAACCTAGGCTAGCTACAGTTGTTATTTATTTTTATATATTAATTTTTTTAATATTGTAAAATTTATTCCGAAGGTTTTTGATAATTATATTTATCTTTTTGATTATACATATACTAAAAATCAAATGCTAAATTAGTCAATAAAATAATCATAATTATCCCAAATTCAAAATTAAACAAGACTAGCCAAAGAAAGAATAAACTCTATAGCACAACCAATAGTTTCCTGTGGAATGCAGACTTCTCACATGCAAAAAACTGAAACATATTAACAAATATATACTATTTCCCACAATTTCCAATTACATCTTACACACCCTTAATATTAAAAGAACTCTTAGATAAATTAATTGCTTCAGAATCATACAATTTTAATAATGATTCTTTAAATCTTTTTTATTTTATTTCTTTAAAAGAAGGCAATTTAGCTATATCAAAACTAGTACCATATCTTCTATTTTTTTGATGGATATATAAAATAGAACTAAGATATTTATTTTTCACTCTACTTTTATGAATGTTTTATTTTTTCATTTAAGCTCTAAGTACTCTGACCAATAAACAATTTTTTTATAAAAACAATAGAAAATTTATACTACTTCAGGATAGTATTCTGATCAACAATTTCCTATGTAGTATTTAATAAATTATTCAAAGTAATACCCCTCATTCAAGTGATTATTTTATTTTCAAACAAATTAATTGTCTTATTACAATTCTATAAAAATATTTGAATACAAATATAATTTATATGCTGAATTTAGATGTAAATAGAAGAGATTTGAACACAGACTATCAAGCTCTCTTCACATAATTTATTAGAGATTATCTTTTTCACATATATATGGTCTATGAGGCACATTAAAGCTGGATCCTGCTTCCATGTGAATCCAAACTACCGTAGTCATTATTAGCAGCAACTGATTTTCCCTTTGCACCTTCAGTTTTATTTTCCTAGTAATTATGCTGTTATAATCTGTCAAAATTCTAAAACTCCCCTCTAATTTTTTTTTTACCTTTTTTGTAGTGAGAAAAACAATAATTTGTTAGTAAGTTCATGATTCTTTTCAATTTACGTTAATTCTTTCAAAAGCAATTTTGTAGAATTTTTATCAAAATAGGTTATACAAGTTTTAATTAAAAAAACAATCTAATCAAAATTGATAGTGGAATTTTATAATTACTATTATATCTATTGTAACTTAAAACATGCTTGTTCTAATTTCAAAATCAGAATTAATAAAATATTAATTAGATCTTTTTAAATGTTTAATTTAAAATACATTTTTTAAATTCAGAATTATTTAATTCTTAACTGTTATTCCAGTGTAATATAAAAGCATCTACAATTTTTTTCTCTCTCTTTATTTCTTTTTCTTTCAACTTTATATATGTATATATATGCACAGACTACTATGTTGTTGTATGCCATGAGACCCATAACTGTCTCAATATATATATCCTTATTTAATTCTTTATCTATTTTTTCTTTAAACTCATTCTTATTTATAATAACAACCTGACCAGCTTTATCTTCATGAGAAATGATTACATCATCAACAATTAATCTATACTCAAGATGTCTAACCTCAACAGGATTAACAATAATTTTTCCCTATTTTTAAAACTTTTATTTAAATCAATTGAATACTAATCTTCTGCTCATCACTTAAAGTATTCAATTCAATAAATGAAATTGTATCAAACTGATTGCTGTTTTAAAAAAATATTACTGTAGAAATGAGAGATTAAATAGTTCTAATGAGGTTTCTTTGTTTCAAAAGGTTAATTCTATAAAGATTATTTGAGTGGTGGTTATTCTGATAAATTTTTTAAGGTTATTTTATTTAATAGTAATGATGATTCTTTTATTAATTATAATAGCATAAAAGATAAAGGCAATTATGATTTTATTTCTTTACCTTTTAAATTTTCTTTTTATACAATCGCAAGTAAGACTTAATTTGTTTGCAAATAAAAATTGCTTGAAAGAGGGATATTATTTTAAATAATTTATTAAATAATATAAAGGATATTTTTGATAGGAATACTATCCTGGAGTAGTGTATATTATCCCTTGTTTTTGTAAAAAGTTATTTATTGCTCAGAGAAGCTTGAGCTTAAATGAAAGAATAAAAGTTTATAAATTATATATCCATGAAAGAGATACAGAATATTGTATTAGTTTTGATGAGGCTAACATTGTTTTCTTTGAAATAAATAAATAAAAAAGAAATGAAGAAATTTTATTATGAAAAATTTATGACTGTAGAAGCAGTTAACTTCTTTAAGAGTTATTTTAATATTAAGGGTGTGTAGGATGTAATAAAAAATTTCAGGGAAACAGTATATATTTGTTTGTATGTGAGTCCTTTACACTTGGAAAATCTTTTAAAATTTGAATTTGTGGTACTTTTTGATACATGTATGTATGTATAAATATATAAATCTTAACTCTTAGGCAATTCTAATATTAATAACAATCAACAATCTCACTTTGTTGTGAAAGCAACCTTCATTCAATAATAAAAATATAATATGATCTTTACTTATGGATATAAACACTAAAGATTGCAACTTGAACACAGAAATTGACATTATTGATACAAAAAAGTTTAAATAAAACTTCTTAAACAGGCAAATATAACTGATTCTGAATGCAGACCAATAAATAGTCAATTGTAATATTACAAATTGGAATTACAATTTTCAAATTATATTCAAATTATTATGTAAATAATAATAAGTGTAATAATGTTCAAAGCTAAATGGATTTATAAGTAATCATTAAAATCAGACAACTCTTAGACAATTAAGATATCAATATAAATCAATTATCTCAACATGTTGTCAAGGCAACCTCCCTTAATAAAATTAGGATAATTACATTAACTAGTCTTTTTTTACTAATTTTAATCATATTAAAATTATTCTAACCATCATATCAATAATTATGCGCTTATAATGCTCGTTAAAGAAGTTATATATATTATTAAATTTATTTAAAGCTTAGCACTTTCAAAGTTCTATGGCTTCATAATCATAACTGTGTGTGGTTGATAGTGATGAGGGGGAGTATTCAAATTTATGTTAATTAGATGTTTCGGTATTTTATTTAAAATATTGCTTGAACTAGTTTATCCATATTTTTGAAATGGCAAAACAGGTGTCTTTTCTATTGATTGATTGGATGTCATTATTTATGAAATATGCCTCCTTTATTTTGTGCTTATGGTCGTTACTCTCTTTGCACACTATTCTGGGATTGGTGGGTTCAAATCTGTGTCCAGTACCTTTTTCATGTTCCACAAATGCTGATGTAGACTTCTTGTTGTTCAGTACACTTTTATACATATATATGTGCTGGGATGCTCTGTTTGTAATGGTAGTTTTTGTTTCCCCATAATATGAAGCTCTGCATCTGGCCTAAGGGCATTGTATCTGGTACACCACTTGAGATGTTAGTTTGGGATCACATTTATCTTTTGAATTGTTTATTAGTCTATTGGTGTTGGCTGGAGTATGGAAACCAATAATAAATTCTTTTGATAATGTTTTAATTAGATGTTTGGCAATGTTGGGTATGTATGGTATAGTTATTCGTGGTTTATTATGTCTGATTCTGCCTTGCTGGTTTATTTTTGCTTGGATGGAACTGTGCTATTCTTTTAGTTATGTGTCTATATTTGTAGCCAACAGATATTAGTTCTCTAATGTACTTTAATATGTTGTCTGAATTACATTTACATAAGTAATCATTTCTATGCAGAAACGAATTCAGTCCAGCATATTTATGTGAGTTGGGAACTATTGCACTCTGATGCATGTATCCTCTAATTTCTAGGAGATTGATGGTCATGCGGTACATTAATTGTTTATCTTCTCTTGGTATGTCTAGATCCAGATATTTTAGATGGTGTTGATCATTCTGCCATGTGGTATTTAGTGTGAGTTTAGACATCAGCTGTAATTCTTTGGTGATGTTTAAGATTGTGCTCCTTTTAGCAGCAATAAACACATTGTCCACATATCTAAGATATATCATTGTGGGGTTATCTGCTTGTATAATTGGTATTACTTGTTTCTCATGGTAGTTTAAGAAGATGCTGGACATTATGCCACTATTGGCTAGGCCCATTGGCCATCCCTGCTTCATTTTATACCATTTTCCTTCAAAAATAGTGTGAATATTTTCATTCATCCATTTTAAAAAGGTCACAATAAAGTTAAATTTACCATCTGAGCATTGTTTATTAATTAATTCTGTTTTGACTATGTCTATCGAGTGCTTTCTGTCCATTGATCCATATAGCTCTTTCACATCTAGAGCTGCCATTTCACACTCTTGATCTATTTGTATATCTCGTATTTTGTCCACTAACTCAAATGATTATAGCATAATCACAAAATCCTATAGTGTCAACCAACCAGTGGTTAATTAGATTTGCAGTTTCTTGGTAGTGCACTCCACCAAAGTCTAACATAAGGCAAAGTGGTGTTCCTTCCTTGTGAACTTTGGCATTTCCAAACATTCTGGGAGGTGTGGTGGCAGATGGATGTATATGGTAATATTCTGCTCTGATCATGCCTTTGTCCTTGTGAATCCTGAGTATTGTGGAGATGAATTTATCTCTATTTAGTCTCAAGTTGAAATTTACCTCTTCTTCAAACCTCAAGTTCAGAATTTGGTTTGACATTTTCTCGTGGTATTCTTCATTGTTCATAATGACAAATCTGTTTCCTTTATCTTCTTTATTGCATTTCAAGTTGTTGGATTCCAAAAATTGTCTGGTTTTAACAATACTATTTCTCCATTCATTATTTTAATAATGAATAGAACTTTGAAAAATTTTATAATAAAATAAAATATATAATTCATTATGCGACTATAGATTACCAGTCTTATGATGACTCAAGAATACAAAAACATAAAAACCAAATTAATTTAAATAAATAAAAATATGTTTTATTTACAAAACATAGAATAATAATAAATATTAAAAATAATAAATACAACAAAATATTAACAACAGGACATTTTCTTGGATTTTAAAAAATATAATTAATATTTTAATCAGGTATACTCAGTATTGCTAATGTATAAATGTTTCTACCATAAGTTGTTAAACAAATCTAAATATTAAAGAAGATTGTTAAACAGAAGCAGAAATATGATAAATCAGACTCTCTGAATACATTTTATTTGTTCTTTTAGTAATATAATTTCATCAATCTCTATTTTAATGCACTTCTTTCAAGCAAAATTTTGTATTACTTTAGATGTCAAATTCTTTATAAATAATTCTACAAAATAAATATGGTATTATTATAATGCCTTCACAGGTGCAACATAGGTCGTCAAAAGCTTTTCTCTACTGTATGATGAAACAGCATAAAATCAAAAGAATTCATTCTGACAGAGAGCAAGAAAAATACTTTTAAGATCAATAAAATATAATGTAATAAAAGAAATATTCCTAAATGTTAATTCTAAACAAATAGTTTTAAAACAAGTCCATTTTAACTACAAGCAAACGCATGATTAAATAGCACAATATTATTAAGTTTAATTATAATCATTTTAAATGAAATACTTGATCTGAGAATATTTTCTTTTAACATCTATATATTTAATAAAGTATATTATGAGGATTTTGTATTTTATTAATAATAATAATAATAATAATAATAATAATAATAATAATAATAATAATAATAATAATAATAATAATAATAATAATAATAATAATAATAATAATAATAATAATAATAATAATAATAATAATAATAATAATAATAATAATAATAATAATAATAATAATAATAATAATAATAATAATAATAATAATAATAATAATAATAATAATAATAATAATAATAATAATAATAATAATAATAATAATAATAAAAAATATCATATAATAAAGTTTTTTTAAAGCCAATATTTTTCCATAGAGATAAATCCCTCAATGATTTTACTTTACAACAGATTTTAAGATAATAGAATTTTAAATAAAACAATTCCCTTGATGCTTTTACTTTTGTAGAATTTCTGAGATGATACAATTATTTCATTTTTTAAAGTCATTAATGCAAATTCTCACAAATCATTTATTCAAATTAAATTAACTTGTCTTTGTATTAGATAGATTGTAGCATTTACTTAGGCATTTTGATATTGAATTGTCACATTTCTTATTTTTTCATTAACTTATGCATTTCTTTTTATGTTAATGTTTTAGATGGTATCAGTGCAAAAAATCCAAAACGCAATTTCGCTCTCAACTAAATGCTTTGTAAACTTTATCCTTGTATTTTTTAAATGATCACTACTAAATATGACTGAATTTACAACATATGAAAGCACATAATGAATAATATTTCTGTAGTGTAATTTTCATCACAGTCAAACAAGATACGGATTGGCATCTAACTGCTTTTAACACCTTGGGGAGGGATGTAATCATAAACATATGACCAAAGACATGTGAAAAAGATGTATTATTTGAAAAAATGCAAATTTTATGCTGAACGAGCATTCATTTGGCCCAGATCACAATCTCTTACACATATTTTTATTATTGTTCAGTATATAAAGAGCCAATTACTGCAGTTTAATTGCACATCAAACTTATTGCCCTCACAATTTTGACACAAACCACTTAATGGGAGTATATTAATATTTTTATTAATAATTCATAGATATGTACATTGTGATCTGGTCCAACTGATGTGTTCTGGTTCATCACAAATTATGCTTCTTGGGGATCATGTATTTTTTGTCTTCTTTGATCATATTTTATGATTATACCTTTCAACAAGTTGTTGAAAGCAGATAGAAAACAGTTCCAATCTTTTATATGAGTGGTATAATGAATATTATTTATTAAGTGGATAATCATTAGTCTATTTAAAATATTAATATAAAAGCATAGTTGATGCTCAGGAAAAAAGACTAGGTAAAAAAAGTATTAAACCACTAAATATTACATGATCACCATCTCTTATGCTAGCATATAACTGTTATTAAACAGGCAAAACTCTCCATATACAAGCCTTCTGGCATCCATTGATTACTCTGGTTAGAATAGGGTGGCACTACTGTATGGAGAGTTTTGTCTGTTTAAAAAAGTATTGTGTGTCCAATGCAGTGTTATTTCCAAGTTCCTATTAGCATCAGGATTTATGTGATTATTGCTGTGGCAATGTGATAATATTTCTAATTTTACTTAACTCATTTACTCTTGACATCAATTTTCCATTGTTTAAATTGCTGCACACACACTTCATATGCAAGAATTTTGTTTTAAAAAAATTGTAGCATTCTTTATAAATAAAAACTTGAAATTATAAAATAATATTTAAAATAAAATATTATTTCATTCCAGTAAATTTAAGCTATATACTATAAATATTATTAGAAATTACCTTTACTTTATTAAACAATCTTTTTATGTTAAAATTAAAATGAGAATATTACACTAAAACTTTTAAATAGTATTCCATTAAATTTAAAATAGATAAAACAAATGTATGTATATAGATGCACACTTTTAAGTATTAAATTAAAGTTATATTAACTATTCTAAATCATTTTATTATCACACATAAATTAACATAAATATAGCTTTATTAATTTTATTTTTAGATCATTCATCCTTATGTAAAACCTTATATGTTTTATAGTGTATTGCTGTCTTATTAAATTTTGATATAGTGTGTGTCTTTACACAAAAACCAATGTTATATTGCTTTACCATGAATTTAGAATTTGATGCAAAAAATTTCAAAAAGTTATAACAAATAAACAAAACATTGGAAATTTGAGGATCATTCTTTTAAAGTATATGAATTTAAATAATGTTATCTCTGCAATACACTAATAAAAATTTTAAATTGTACTTATTGTTATACTTATACTGATTATCATATACTACAATACATGTATAATCTATTCCTAATGTTTATCAAATGTAAATTTTATAAAAATATAATTTACACAAATATTAAAAACAGCTTTCTAAGTTTAAATCCTTATATTAATTTGGGTTTGAAACAAAAGAAGACCCATTTCCTTTACTAAAGTTCAAACCAGAGATATTGTATATGTTAATAGAGAAAACCTGTTTAGCCTCAGGATTGTCAATTAATAAATGGTATCCTGGCAACATATAAAAGTAAAGATCCCTTTATTTCCATTGTTTATAAAATTAAAAATCAATGCAAATTTATAATTCATCATATAGCTAGCTATATTGTAATGATAATTATATAATGAATAAATGGAATGCTATCTCAACTTATGCTATATCTTTTTATGATGATGTGAATGATTGGCTGTGAAATAGTGAGTATAAAATGAATGCTGATGTCAATGTGGTGAAGAGGTAAACAATAGTATTTATTAAATACAAACTGCATTTACATCTTAATGAATGTTTTTAATATACTCACAATGTTTGAATTTGAATTTTGCCAAAATACTAATAATAATCAATAATAAAATGCACACCAAAATATATCTTATTATATATTAAATTTATATATTACAATAGTGTAGTAAATCTTCTATATGGTGTATGTGTTCCTTGTATAAGAGAATGAAATTTAATTAAGTGCCTGGCTAAAATAAATATTCTGTAACAACTATCTCACACCTTCCCCACTCATCATCCACAATAGAGTAACATCTCAAAGTGCTTATATGTGTGTAAAACAAAATAAGTCATTTTATTATAATACACATTAAATAATTTTATAATTTTAATTAAATAAACAAACAAATATAAACATAGGTTTAATTACATCAAAATAGTATATTTTTTATTTTTAAATATCAGATCAAAATCTTAAGTTTAACAAATAATAATGATAATGTATTAAAGTTCTCAGAATTCTTTCTGCTTTTAAAATTAAATTGTATTACAATATCTATAATTGGCTATGACATAATTTATGCCAATGGATGTTGCATGCATGTGTGTGTCAAAAAATAAAGTAATATAATACTAAATCATTCATGTACTTTACTACTGTTGCATAATGCTTTAGTTACCATCCTCTTTTACAGTTTACAGTTTTGATTGCCCCCGAAATCTTCTTCAGAACTTTAATATCTCCTAAGTTCAAGAAGAAGATTGCTGTGGCAATCAAAACTTAGACTGTAAAAGAGGGTGATAAATAAAGCATTGTGTAACAGTATTAAGTGCATGGATGATTTAGAAATATATGGTATACATTTGACAATGCAATAAGAAAGAGTAGTTATTATACTTCTTGATGTATAATAAAGCAGAGTTGTCTTATGCATTTATATTAACAAATCAGATTATCTTATATAATCATTAAATCATACTCAAATGTGTTCTGAAAGTATAATTCAATTTTACTAATGTAATAAATTAACCAGTATGTTTAAGAACTTTCAATAAAAATAATTAATCATCAGTCTTTAAAGTGTGATTAATATTTATATCCATTTAAATAAATAAATAATCAATAATCAAGAAACCAACTTTGAGGCATTTGAGGATGATAATGCTATCTCTGGTTTTGTCCTGTTCCCATTTTATGGCTTAAAATTTAAAAATATATTTAATAACTCTGCTCTACTTCAACTATAAGTATATGGAGGAACCATCTGCCCTGTTTATCATGGGATTTTTCTTCTATTAGGATCTATTTCAAAAAGCCATGTATTTATAAGAACAAAATATAAGAATAATAAAATTTCCATTATATTTAATTTTTTTTGTGTGAGAGAGAGAGACTCTGTAATTAACCCTTTTACGACTGTATGTATTAATGATCTTAATCAGATGTCATATTTACTAATTACAATCTAGAAAAGATAAATTATAAATATACATTAACTGATGGCTATTGTTGAATAAAAAAAAATGTTATTTGTCTTAGCCATCTAAATGAATTAATGTTTGCTTTAATAAATAGATGTTTTATTGTTAATCTAAGTATCTGTTGATTGACCTCTTGCACAAATCATTCTATTATACAAAATTATTTTATTACACAATTTATCTTTTATTATTAAGATAGTCAATTGTATATCCCTTATTATATCTTATTAGCAATAAATCATCACTTATTGAATTCTATTTTTTTTTGGCTGAACAAAGACATGTAATTATAAATTCATTGGTGCCTTACAAATTCTATGGATTCATTATAGATGTAAATCTAAATCATCATAGATCCATATCTGGATCAACTTATTTTTTTATTTATTAGCTATACTTTTGGCCGATTAAGCACAACACTTATCCATTATATTTTGGACTGCCCAATTATATAGGGCAGAATTGGAGAAAACTACCTGGTTCATAATTTTATCTATTATATTTTGGTAACCCAAATCTATGAAGCACTTGCAGCCCAGCTATTCCTGCTCAGTTATAATATTTTCCATTACATTTATGGTCACCCAATTCTGTAGTGCATTTATTGAACAGTTAGTTCCACTTATCATTAATTTGGTTACCTAAATTTATGGGGTATATCATTGGTAATCAGCTTATACTTACTATTATATTTACAAACAAAGGCAAAACTCTCCATACAGTAGTGCCACCCTGTGCCAACCAGAGTAATCAATGGATGCCAGAAGGCTTGTGCATAAAATCCCTATCTAGTGCCTACTCATCCAATATCCCCAGACTAGTTTCTGGTTTGTGGCCATCATCAGTGAGGAGCCTTGGATCTGAGAGCCTTCTGGCATCCATTGATTACTCTGGTTGGCACAAAGTGACACTACTGTATGGAGAGTTTTGTCTTTGTTTACAACAATTATGTGCTAGTATGAGATGGTGATCATGTGATGTTTAGTGGTTTAACTATTATATTTATTATGGCTGTTGATTACAATACACACACATATATATATGTGTGTGTGTGTTTTATGCATAGATGACTTTCACTTGAGAAGATCTATTTGTTAATAGAACAAATCATAGTCATGAGAATATTAGTATAAATTTGTTATTTTGCCAATATTTAATATTATATGATTTTCTATTTTATTATTATTAGTATAGCATTAGACAGTATTTAATTTAATATTCATATCATATATAATGTAATATATAATGAACAATGACAAAATCAATTAAAAATATTTAATAACCTGGGGCAAACTAAATGTGCTAGTCTAACATAAATACATCTTTCTTTTTCTGATGTTTTTATTTATTTGTTTGAAATGTGAATGTGTTAACCAATTGTACACTCACTTTTCTCTATTAATAAAAATATTTTTGCTACAATTCCGTTCCATTTAACTAAAGAAATATTAAATTAAAAAACTTTTATCATTTTTTTAAAAGCTTTTCTGATTTTCCGTTTTATTTTAATGATATTAATTTCTTTATAGCACGACTGATGAAGCTCTTAACACTAAAGCTTATAAGAGCTGATGATATACCTCTAAAGTGTATTTAATAAGATTAAATTGCACGAAGCTTGGCAAGCAGTGCTACCCTAATGTATCAATAATAATTAAATATATTAGTAGTTTGAGTCTACTTCTTTAGTGTTTTGATTTCTGAGCTTATCTTTGTCTTTAGCTAAAACTCGGTTCGCTCATTTGTTATGTTGCGCTGGATTTGAACACAAGAATGCGAAATAATAAATTCAATTTGTGGAAAAATAAAAATAATATTGAAAAGTCTTAAGTTATTGATTCTCATAAAATATATTAATATTTTTTATAAGTTTCAATAACGTAAGACTTTTTAGATACTTACATATTAGACCTGCGGCCCGTGTTTGTGACGACAGAATGCCATACTTGTGACTTTTTAATACGTTTTTAAAAGTTGTGCCTTTTTAAATTTGTCCCTCCCCAGCCCTTTCCACCAATAAATTTAATAAATGAATAAACTGTAAGATTATGTGCCCAAGATGTAATGTGATGTTCAGCTGCCTAAATGATTGGTTGAACCGATCTGTTCTATTCAATAATGAGTTCCATTTAAGTTGATATAATTACCAAAGTATAAATAAATTTTATAAAGACGAAGTAAAAGCGAAACTGAAATAATTAATATTTGTAGAAAATAAGCAAGCTAGAATAATTTTTATTTTAGTTCTATTTTAATAACTGAATCACAGAGGCTTATTATATATCTGTGTCTATATATGTAATATATAGGGTATTTGAGTACAGACTTTCACACGACCCACCACTCTCCACACTATCTCATAACACTGATACACTTGAACACATATATGTCGAAAAGATAAATAATCACCAATATACGTATTTCATGCTAAACCAGCAATCATCAGTTGGTCCAGATTACCATCTCTACACATATATGATATAAGCACTCAGATATATATTAAGATAGCCAAACCTCATACTTTAATGGACAGGCTTCAATCTACTCCACACTCCAACTCTTCAACCGTCCATCCAATTGAAAATCTGATGATGGAATGCTGAAAGGCCACCCTGAGGCCGAGATTCTTGTCATATCCATGTTAATCTAAAGCCAATCTATTTTGTAATTTGATTTAATTATTTACGTTTGATTCTATTCTAAAATGTTTCCACCAAAAAATGGTTTTTAAGGTAATAAAAGCCGACAAAAGACTTGAGATTCCAAATGATTTTAAAAGTGATTATATTAATAAAAAAAAATGGTGGTAATTTTTATCTTGTTCATTTAACGCTATTTTCTTTTTCTTTTTTTTCGATAATAAATAATCACATTTTATTTTGATAATAAATTATCAAATTTTTAAAACGCTTTTTAAAATTATTTTAATTAATAATTATCTAAATTAGTAGAGAGTAAAATTACAATAGTTAGAGAAACCTTTCAACGTTTGTCAGTAGTAAATTAAAAATTTTCTCATCAAAAAAGAAATTAAAAAAAAAATTAAATTATGTAATAAACAAAATAATTAAAACAAAAATTAAATCTTTGAATATATGTTTAATGCCCTTTAAACTTACATTAAATATTTTTATACAACAACATACAATGTCCGGATAAAATGAATGTTGTTTTGAATAATATCTGTGTACATTAAATAAAAATGCGGTCAATAGTCAAGGAAATAAAATTTGTGTTATTAATAAAGAATATACTTTAAATAAATAAATGATATTCTAAGCATCCAAATGGCGCAAGACTTCCATTCATATGGTCAAATAGTTTTTTTTTTTTTTAATCACTGAATTTATTCAGCTGAAAATGGCCCAAAATTTTTTATTATAAGATTCCATCATGGATAAGAATAAATTATTTAAGATTAATATAAAAAAAAAAAACATTTAAAAAATACATTTGTTCATAAAACTATAGACGTTTATTAAAGACTCCTAATACAATGAAAGAACTTATAGGAAAACTATATATGTATCATCATTCTTAGCTATTATCATTCCATTGTAAGATGAAGGTCTCTCCAAGTTTAATTCAATTACTCTGATCCCTAACTTTTCTTCTCCACAGCAGACCAGAAAATATCCTTATTTCATCCATATATATATATTATATGGGGTCTTTTTCTAGATGTTTTACAATCTTTTGGAATAACTGAAATACAGACTTATTATATACCTATATCAATATATGTAATATATAGGGTATATGAGCACAGACTTTCACAGCACCTACGACTCTATCTCATATTACTGATACACTTGAACACACATATATCGTTATTATTAATCTCTTGGAGTAAATTGAAAAAAAAATCTGCTTATTTATTATCATCTTTTCTAGCAGCATGTCCAGATCAACTCCATTTCAGTCTCTTAATTCTTTGAATGATGTCAGTGATATCTGTCTGTTTTTTCACTCATTTATTTTGATTTTAATCTTTCTCATTATTCTTAATATAGTCTCTCCATACATCATTGAGTGGTCTGAAGTCTCAGTATTATTCTACTGGTAATTGTCAGGTCTCAGATCAATAAATAAGTATTTTTTAAAACATTTCTGTTAAAAATCTTACTTTGCAAATATATTTACATCTTTCTTTTTAAAACACTTCTATGAATTTTATAAAATGTTTTCATTGTATTACTAATCTGACCAAGGTTTTTGCAATTGTTAATTTTTAATGCACAATTATCAATTTTAATTTTCTTCTGAAAAAAATCCATTTCAAATTCCTTGTCTTTTTAGGAATTATCTCTAGTCCTATTTTTTTATTTTCATCTCATAACACTTGCAACATTTCCTGAAGTTCTGAAGAATTATTTGAAAAAAACAAAAACAAAAAACAATCACATTATTTTCAAAAATCTAAATGACTTAAATAATCTCCATTTTTTGTGAATTAAAATGGAAAGTAAAGTTTCCATTTTAATTCAGAAATATTTTTTGTAAAACTGCAATGAAAGAAAACTTTGGAAAATACAGAATTGCTCTTCTCAATATTAAACTTCTTATTATCACCGTATAATCTTACCATTTTTGTTTCATTTTGAAAAATATTCTTTAAAATATGACAAAATTCTGGATCTATATCTTGACTATCTATTATTTTAATCACCATAGAAGTGCTTAGAGACTCAAATGCTCAAATAATCTACAAATCCAAAGCATAATGGAAATTCATATTCATTGGATCTTTCTATAGCTTTTCTCAATACTTTGATATAATCCATTGTGTTTAAATAACTTTTAACTTCAGCTTGTTCTTTTAGTTGATTCGAATCCAATGTTAATTCTAGTCATATTGTAATCATCTTGATAAATATTTTGTATAGAACTAATTAAAGATTTGACTGGTTTGTAATTGCTAATATATTCTTTATTAACTTCATTAATTATTTATTTACTATTTCTACCATATTCTTCCAATCATCATATACTTCTTTATCATTTAAATATTTGATATATAGATTTCCAAAAAAATTTCTATTTCTTTGCATGCTTCTTACAAGATATCAATAATTCCATTTGTGGAACATTTACCTGTTTTAAAAATTTAATTGCATGTTTCACTTCTTAACTTAAGGTGCTTGATAATTCTGAAGATGTAATTATTATAGGGAATATTTTAATTTTCTTTTTTTTATTACTATGTAATTCTTTATGAAACTTTTCTGCACATTTCATAATGTCATTTCTCTTTTTAATAATAGTTCAATCTTTTATTCTTATTGCAAATACAATTTTCCTTTCAATACCAAGATACTGTGTTACACTTTGAGATTTATTTTCTTCTATAGGTTTCCTTGCCAATTCATAATTTTATTTTAAATTCTTTTTTTGTATTTTTTACAAAACTTAAGATTATTTTCTAAAAAAAAAATATTTTTCTTATTCATTTTCAGTAGAACATTTTCTTTTATATACCAGATATCTTTCTTACAATACTTATCTTCTTATTGATTTCATCCAAATCTGAACCTTCTTCAAAGTCATTTAAAACTTTAAAATGACTTACAAGTTCTAATTTAAATTTACTAGAATGATTCTGAAGATTAGAAAGATCTATTAATGCTGATTTTACTACTTGTCTAATTTTGCATTAACACAATTCTTACATCTCATTAATTAATGATCATATTCTGTGCTGAATCCATTGAGCATATAATCTTAAAATAAAACTTTTTGTTATTTCAAAATACAATCCTATAATTCAATTCCATTGTACTTTCATTTAATCTCAAAATCTTTTATTTATGAAAAATAATGTTTACATGCTTATAAAAAACAGAAAAAAATTATGTTTTACACATCTTCAACAGTCTGGGACCATTTGTATATTGATTATCTTCTGATAAATAATAGTAAACTAATGTAGTTTTACCATTCACCTATCATCACTGATGCAAATTGAATCTATTATTCATCTTTTGCTTAGCTACTACTGATTCGATGGATCCGGTACATCAATTAACTTCCACGTTTCATTATACAAGAATTTTGATGCAATGATAAAATCTCTGTTTTTTACTTTCCTAATAGTGTTCATGAAAAGACTGACTGGATCCGGGACAGGCACTGTGAACAATAGCCTACATCTAACATTCCATATAGCATGTACAATAAAGATGGAAAGTCTAATAATAGGAAACTGTTTAGTTTGTAAGGCTTCCCTAATAGACATGATTTTATAGTAATTCACCTTTAAGATTTGGTATATGGCTAAATTTATTTTACTGAGTCCAGGGCATGAGTAGATTATATGGTTGAATGACTCTTCTTGCCTTTTACATATTTGACAAAAAGGGTCTATCTTATTGTAAAATCATTTGAAATGAAGGAATTTATTTGTGGGCATGGCTTCTAAGTTTATTTTAATAATGAGATTAAGGTACTTCGGCTCAAGAGTGAGAAATTTAAAAATTGTTGTTAATTTGTAGTTGGTGATGACAAGATTTGGAGTAATTGTGGTATAATTCAGATTAATTATATTGTACACCTCCCAGATGGTAATTTTTGATTTTTGTAATTTTTGATCTATAGTTAAATGCTGGTTAAGCGTCCAGAGCAGTTGATCGAGCCAGCACATTTTACTAGGCGGAGGACGGTCTGTAGGCTGAATTGGTTCACTGAAAGTTATTGATTCATGTTTTTTCATCAGGTTAATAATTAATGTAAAAGATTTTTGAAAAAAAATTGCATCAATGGAGTGGAAGGACATCCCATTGAATTTACGATGTACTTGCATTTTGGACATACTAATTGATGTGGTGCTGTTCTTCCAGAAAAACTTGGAGCATAAGCTATTAATCTTTTTGGAAATGGCTTTTGAAATGGTAATGATCAGCAGATAGTATGCAATTCTTGACATGACCTTCATGTTGAGAAGTGCCACCTTTCCTTGTAATGACAAATAAACTTTTGAGAGAGTTTGAATTATTTTAGATGTAGAATCTATTAGAGTATTTTGTATCTGTCTTCACATTGATGATTGAGAAAGGTAAATAGGAAACCCTAAAAATTCTTGTGGCTTGGTGAGAAATCTTGAGGTTATTGTTTTTCCTGAAAGAATTTTCCACGCAGAGGATTTCTTGGGGTTGAATTTAAGATGAGATGACAACGAGAAATTGTCAATTATTTGGTAAAGCTTTGGTAGGAATTTTTGGGATGGAAGGACAACCAAGATATCATCCATATATGCGAATATCTTGAGCGATCTCTTAATTCTGGGTATGAATATTCCTGGGAAAGAATTTTCAATGTTTTTTAGAAGCGGATTTAAATAACAGATGAACAGCAGGGCGCTGAGTGGGAAACCTTGTGGAATGGAAATATCGGGTTGGAAACCATTAGTATAGCATCCATTTAGCGTGATGTGAATTTGTCTCTTGTTAAGCAGATTTTCTATGATATAGATAATTTGAGAGGGAATATTGATTTCACTTAATAGAGCAAGAAGTTTGAGAATGTTGACAGAGTCGAATGCCTCTGATATGTCGAGTTGAATTGCAATAGGCTTGGATATTCGCTTGGATCTAACATAATCAAAAAGTGTCCTAACTTCACCAATTGCCATCAAAGGTGAAGATCCTTTCTTAGCATATTGGGACTGAACAAGGTGGTCAAAAATCACCTGCTGTACTTTTTCCTTTATTACTCCTTCAATTACTTTGATCATAATGGGAGTCATGGAGATAGGTCTTATGTTGTTGATATTGGTAGAGTCTTTTTTTATATATATGGCACTAGTGCTATTGGGCATAGATTGTGTATTTGTCTTTTCCCAGTAGCAAGGTGGTACTTCCATTTTCATTTAACATTTTACTAAAAAAAATCATAATACAAAATTTCTTTGTTCTGTGAATTTCACAAATCTATGTCTTTTCTACTTCTAGTCATCATGACCAAATTTATCTAGAGAACTTTGCCAATTCTAGCATTAATGTTTTTTAAGGCAATTGTACAATTCTGTTTGGATTGAAAAAGACTTTTTGTATATCCTTATAAAAATTCATTACTACTTTATCACAATCATAACTTGTTGAGGCATAAATCTGAATTATCTGCTTAGATATATTCCATTAAATTGAATGGTCTGAACAAAAATCTTATGTATATTCTTATAAAAATCATTTATTTATTCATCACAATCAGATCTTGTTAAGTTATAAATCTGAATTATATGCATTTGATATCTTCCATTAATGTGAATAACTAATTCTGCCACTGTCTGATATATTATTAATCTTCATTATATTGTCTTACACTTTTTATTTATAATAAATCCCATTCCATGTATGCTTCTAATATTTGTGTTTTGTAGTAAAAGTATATGCCCCCTTTTTGAATCAATAGTCTGATTACATTTCTTTAAGTTCACAATATTAAATAGTTCTTCCAATTCATGCAGTGTTCACTCACTTGAAAGTAGCCTGTAGTTATAGTACTTAAACAAAATATCATTATTGAATAGTGGTCTAAAATTTTCTGCTTTTAGCTGCCAACCACTAACTTGGAGACCATAATTATTAGTTGTTTATGTCATGATTGTAAATGTTAATTTTTTTTTAAAAAAGCTAAAAACAAATCATTTATATGCACATTTATATTGCTGTCAAAAAAACTAAACAGATATTTCAGTTAAGAAGTACCAGTCAACAAAAAAGAAATTCCAGTGTTTCTCCATCTTAAACTCAGGGCTAAAATTCCAATAAACTCAGAGCATTGATTGATGTGAGTTGATGAGCAGAACATTCATGTTTCTTTACAATAATATTTAAATACTATACTGAACTTAATGTAATTATAAGAGATTTGAACTTAGTCTTTCAAATTACCTATAACTATCCACTACAACTGATACACATGACCTGAACTGTTATATATATATATGTGTGAGAGAGAGAGTGGGAGATCATGATCTGGACCTAGTGATGAGGGCTGGTTCTGCACAAAATACATGGGTTGGAGATTATTTACCTTTTTCACATGTGTGTGGTCATGTGTATCAGTTGTACAAGATGAAGCGGATAGTTCAAATCTCTACTAATAATATGAATAACCATATAACAGTAATAACTGCAATTCTTTGAATGTATGTAGATATTAGGAATTTACTCTGCCCAGTTTCTCTAAGACATCAAAACGAAATCAAAAGTCTACATTCAGTTAACAACAACTCTGCAGTGATACATATAAAATTTCAATTACTTTTCTATCATTTTTAAAAATAAATATTGACTTAACCATCATCAAGACAATTCAATGCAACCACAAGAAATAACTTGTTAAAGACAATAGTTTATATAAAAAAACGATCCATAAAATATTATTGAAGTTGGGCTCCAGAATCTGACAATCTATATTATATCAAACAAAGCAGGGCAGCAATTTTACTTAAAAATATATATAAAAAAAGAAATGTCATATACTTGGTCAAGAATTTTATAATTAATTACTGATTTAATTGCTGAGTAGAATGAAGAAATATACGTTTTATATTGGCTTCTGAAAATATAGATGTTAATAAAATCTCAAAAATAAAAAAAATCATGGCCAAAAATTAATATTTGCTTTCTATCTATTTATTTATTTGTCATTTAAATATCTATCTATCTATCTATCTATCTATCTATCTATCTATCTATCTATCTATCTATCTATCTATCTATCTATCTATCTATCTATCTATCTATCTATCTATCTATCTATCTATCTATCTACCTACCTACCTACCTACCTACCTACCTACCTACCTACCTACCTACCTACCTACCTATCTATCTATCTATCTATCTATCTATCTATCTATCTATCTATCTATCTATCTATCTATCTATCTATCTATCTATCTATCTATCTACCTATCTATACTATCTATCTACTCTATCTATCTATCTATCTATCTATCTATCTATCTATCTATCTATCTATCTATCTATCTATCTATCTATCTATCTATCTATCTTCCTACTTACCTATCTACCTACATAATCTATCTATCTGCATATCTAGCCACCTACATTCTTACCTACTCCCTATCTATCTACCTACTTATTTATCTATTTATCTATATCTGAAACATCACATGACCAACATTTTCTATCCTTACACAAGCTGTTAAAACAATACCAGATCTATCTATTTTATTGCCTGCCTTATTTTTTCACATTTAATATTATTTTCTATTTATCTATCTACCTACTAACCTACACTTATTTATCAATTTCTTTCTATTTATCTATCTATATACCCTACCCATCGTAACCCATTAATTTATCTATCCACTTACCTACCTACTCACCTTTCTGCTTTCCCGTCTATCAATCTACTTACTTATCTATTTACTTATCTGCCTGCCTTCTATCTATATATCAGACATATAATAAATTGTTTTCTAAATTTTTAGTGATCATATGATGTTCAAAAACCTTAGAGAAAGATTAAGATTTTAACAGGTCTTCTCAATTAATCAGAATTTTTTTTAAAATTTCATGTTACTTAGTTAAAAATCGATCCTGAAACTTTAACTCAGAATCTGCCACTCAACCTTTGCACTAAAATACACAGAAATAAATCACTTGAACGATTCCTCACAACTGTGATAAAACTTTTATTTATTTATCATCTTAAAACACTTGATCTAAACATTTCAAATGCAAAATAATTAAAATCAGTCATCTTAGTTAAACTAATCCAATGAACTTCATACAGCCATTAGGCATAAGAGACATGAAAATTAGATTGAATTTAAAATAAAATAACAACTACCTGTTTAAAACAACATATATTGATGTATTAATGAGATACAAATATAAACGCATAAATAATTTTATGGAGTTTAAAATATCTATCAAAATAAAAACTAAATTAAATCAAATAAAAAGCAAGTGATTTAAAGTAATATATAATTAAAAGACATTGTCAGAAAAATTTTTAAAAACAAAAAAAAAAGTTGCATAAAACATTTTTTTTAATTTTTATAAAAAATATGTAGAATCATAGTGCTGAATAGAACTGCATCATTAAAAATATGCATATATAGTAGTGGAGACCAACATATAAAGTAGGATAATAAGACACAGGAATTTTTTCTATTGATGGAATGAGGATTGATTGCAATATCCCAAGCCTTTTTATATTTTATTTCCTATCATCCCTCTCAGTACATATTGTTCTAACAATGAAGGAAGAAAAGGTATTATATATAACTTATGATCAAAATATTGATTTGTATTCATGATTTAACTTAGTTTTATTGTATAAATGTATGTGCTAGATAACACTCGATCTGCTAGCATGACATTCATCATAATACACAGACCTACAACATGGATCTGGGCATGAGATTTTATATATGATTAGGGAAGTGTGTTCAAAGGTATCCTGTCTTTTGTGTTGTATAACAGGTTATTGAATGGGTGGGGGGAAGTGACCTGAAGCTAATTCTGAATGTGTCCATGCATATTTTCAAAGATTCTTTGCATTATGATGGATGTAAGACAGGCTTTTCCATGGTTTTGATAAGTTATTATTGCCAGCAATTTTGTTAACATTATCATAAAATTTTCCAACTTATTTTATGAGTATGTTATAGTTATATTCAATATTTGTTAAATCCTTAATATAAGACTCAATATTTATTTTCTATCAGCCTCATACTTGCATAACTTTTTCTGTCTATGTAAGAAACCTTTTAGGTGTGCAAATTTGTGTTCAAATGGAACTTTAGACTTGGAATGGATGACTCCTCTCATATGAATTGGTTTCACATTCATTTAAAGTCCCTATCATTTGTGTTTTTTGAATATATATATATACAGAATGTTTTACCCCTGATTCTTATCTTCATTTTGAATAGTCCATTCCAGATGTGATGCTTTATCAAGTTCTAAATTTATATTATTAATCTGATTCTCTGAAACATATATGAATATGTCCTCTACATATCTCACATAGATGTTATTAACTGCATGGACCAAATAGTTTTGTAAGATGTTGTTTTCAAATTTTGAGAGAACAATGACACTGGCAGTCCCATGGGCCATCTGCTAATCATCTTATAAAATTTCCCATTGGCAATAACTACAATTTTATTATTAATTCAATTTAGAACTTTGATTATGAACTCTTTTTTATTGATTATAGTTATTTTGTTGCAACACATCTTATATGATGCTAATAGAGAGATCTCAATGTACTGACCCAAATAATAGCTCTTTTATGTCTAACATGATTAACTTGTGGTCTTTATTAACTTTAATGTTTTTGATTCTCTCCATGCACTCAAAAGATGATTTAATAGAATAAGTGCCAAATATAAAATCTTCTGTCAATCAGTTGGTTATTTTCTTTGCAGCCTTGAAGTAATATGTCCCACTGAATTGTTGGCCTTTTTTATTTAATTTGATATTAGCAAATACACATATAATCACAGAGGGGTACATTGCAAGATACTCATGTATACATATTGTTACACAATCTTCTCAGAATGGTAAATACAAATTGTTTTTATAAGATTTCACAAATCACAAAATTGCAATTTAAAACATGGAAGAGAATTTAATTTTGAGTATAATCATCAAAATCTAATAAGTCATTAAATCTATTGCCTTTATCTTCTTTGACACATATAATATTATTATTTTTAAAAAATAACTTTATTTCATTTATTTTAGAAATTCAATAATTATTACTCTATATGTGTTATATGAATGAAGCAATTTAGCTGTTCTTTCTATAACTTTTTCTTTTGCAACTGTTTTTTAAACTTTGCTCCAATATCACTGATAATTTCCATATGGGCATGCTTCTAGATTGGACTAATGAATCTCAAGCCTAGTTCTAATATGTTGTTGAGTGGCCCTGGGGGAAAACTGCTCTCAAACCAATCATCAGCCATACTGTTACACAGAATGGTGTCTTATTTCTTAGTGAGAAAATTTAATTTATCATATTTAACCTTTAATTTTAAAGTGATAATTCTGCAATGTTTCTCAATATCAGCAAGGGTTTTATATCTTCTTTCCATATGTCTTAGTTAGCATTTCTTATATTTCAGATTCCCACCACATTCCTGAATAATATTATATAATAACATGACCTTTAAACTCTTAATCATTTAATACCAATTATATATATATTAGTATTTAACCATAAACTGCAACAATTTTGGAACACCTTAAAAAATCAGACATGATTTCAAAAAATTGAATTCTTTTGAGACTAACTACAAGTGATTTATTTATCTTAAATACCATCTTGTTAAATAAATGTGAATCCATAATTATTTAATTCTCAATAGTATATACAATTTTCATACATCTATGTAATTTTAGTCAATATGAAAAAGTAAAATAAATCTAATATAAAAGTCTTAAATGCCCTGAGCCACCTTTCAGCAGATTGCTGCTAGAATCATAG
The DNA here is from genome assembly GCA_028023455.1 of Epiperipatus broadwayi. NCBI lineage: Eukaryota > Metazoa > Onychophora > Udeonychophora > Euonychophora > Peripatidae > Epiperipatus > Epiperipatus broadwayi. The sequence continues at coordinate 2,729,848 of JAQFVV010006351.1, forward strand.
TGCTGAATAAAACTGTGCCATTAAAGATATATATATATATTAGCAAAAACCAATATGTAAATCAGGCACAGTATGCAAATTAGATATCCCATTTTTTGATAATGGAATGCAGGAATCATTTCTATTGATGGAATGAGGATCCCTTGCAATAGCCTGAGCCTTTTTATATTTTCTTATCATCACATTCAGCACATATTTTTTTACATTGGAGGAAGAAAAAGTGTATCTCGTAGCTAGCTCATGTTAAAAAAAATCAATTTTGTATTTATGATCTAATTTACCCCTATTGTATAAAATGGGTGTGCTTGATGATTCTCATCGATCTATTAGTCACCCTGATACAAAGAGCTACACAATGTGACAGGGCACAAATTTTATATATGATATGGGGAGCATGTTTAAAAAGTATTCTGTCTTTTGTGTTGTTTAAATAGTTGTTGGGTGAAGGGGACAATCTGAAGCTAACTCTGAATATGTCTGCACAGATCTTTGCAATATGAGAGATGTAATGCAGGCTTATCCATGGTTTAGATGGATTATTTTTTTGAGCAAGTTTGTTAACATTATTATAAATATTTCCAACTGTTTTTATTAGTGTATTATAGTTATATCTGATAATTCTTAATATAAGACTCGATGTTGATTTTTATATCAGCCTCATACTTGTATAACTTTTTGTATGTCAAAAACCTTTCAGTCCTGTAAGCTTGTGTTCAAATTGAACTTTAGACTTGGGATGGATGCTCCTCTCACTTGGATTGGTTTCACATTTATTTTAAATTCTGGTTTGCTCTTGTTTCTTTGGATATATCCCCTGATTGTTATCTCCATTTTTATTAGACTATTCCAGAGGTGACTCTTTATCAAGTTTTAAATGTATATTGTTAATCTGATCATCTGAAGCACATATGAATACACCATCTACATACCTCATATAGATGTTGTTAACTGTAGGAACCAAATAGTGTGGAAAAATGTTGTTTTTAATTTTTAAGAGAATAAAGCTGCTAACAATACTGCTTAGTGGTAGTGCCATAGGCTACCCACTTATCATCCTTTTCCATTGGCAATGGCTACAATCTTTATTAATCCAATTTAGAACTTTTATTATGACCTTTTTTTCCTATTGATTATAGTTATTTTGCTGCCACACATGATATGATACTGATAGATAGGTCTAAGAACACTTACCAATACAGCTCTTTTATGTCTAACAATGGTAGCTTATGGTCTGTATTAATCTTAATGTTTTTAATTCTCTCCATGCAATTAAAAGATGATTTGATAGAATAGGGGACAAATCCCAAATCTTAATGTGCCCCACTGAAATTTATCATTAACTTCAGTGGTTGACCTTCTTTATGTTACTTGATATTAGTGAACATATGAGGTGGTATAGCCACAGAGAGGAACATTGCAAGATACTTAGCTCATGTGTATGCCTTGAACATAATCTTCTCAGAATAGATGATACAAATTTGGCTTTTCAATATTTCAAATTGTATGTGACTATGTCTTTGAATTGCAACTTTGTGATTTGTGAGTTCATTTTTTGAAAATAACTATTGAAATTTAATAAGACCAATCTATTCTCTTTATCAAGTCTTATATTAAGGATTTAATAGATATTAGTTATAACTATAGCACACTAATAACATTTTATGATAATGTTAACAAAATTGCTCACAAAAATAACCTATCTAAACCATAGATAAATCTGCCTTACATCTCCATATTGCTAAGAACCTTCAAAAGATCTGCACAGACCCATTTAAAGTTAGCTTCTGATGATTCTCTTACTCAACATTTTAAACAATCCAAAAAGACAATACTTTTGAACTTACTCCCCAAGTCATATATAAATATCATGCCCTGCCCCATCCTATACTTCTGTGTATTATTAGTGAATCTCCCACTAACAGGTCAATGAGAGTCATTGAGCATGCATATTCATACAATAGAGGTAAATTAAATCATAAATACAAATTGATATCTTTGAGACATCTTTTTTGCCTCCAATGTAAGAACAATATGGAAATAGTGTTTTATAACAAAAAAATTATATCTACATTGAATACATCAAAGCCAATTGCATGATATATATTATTATAAGCATCAATTTTTTTTATTAGTTTCTGATCACCTTTATATATTTCCAATGCATATATATATGAATAAAAATACAAATAAAATACCCTCCAAATAATAATTGTTAGTGAAATTAAAAACATAAAATTATTATTATTAGACGAAAAAAAAATATTGTGGTATTGTTCATAATATGGTAATGTATTAAGCTCAATGTTAAAGATCTATGATTAAAAATAAATTCAGTTCTATATGTATTGTTTCATTTACCTTTGGTTACTTTTCTCTGTATATTTGATTAAAATGGTAGATGTGAGCACATCCTTTACAGAAAACCATAGGTGATATACAACACTATTATTTTAATCTGGCTGATTGGAAAGTTCTAGCTGGAAAGACTATATAATTCAGGTTCTGATTAATGAACCTGGATGAATTCTATCCCACCATATTGAGAGTTTTTTTGTATGAAATTTGTTACTGTGTATTAAGAAGTGCTTTGTTAAATCACGATATATTTGTTTGTACTGGTCCTTTTATTATATGTTCCTAGTCTTAATAAGTGAGGATGGTTTGGAAGTGAAAGAATAGTTATGTCTAAATCGTGAATATTCATGATTTGGATATTTCTATTCTTCTGTATATTCTTTTCTGCTTTTCAGCATTAGTCTCCTCAATTTCTTCTTCTATTTACACCAAGCCACCTAATATAAACATATAATCAAATTACCCCTGATTCTCAATTCTTGTGGTTGTTTTGTGATTTCATTAATTAAATATTTTAATTCAACAAATGTGTTTAGCAAAAAAACAAAAAAAAAAAACAACACTACTTATTTAGTTATGTCTTTTATCATTGAACATATATGATTAGTTTTTACTTAATCCCATTTAGTTGTTTATCAATTAATTTATTTAAAAGTATGTTTCATTATATATGAACTATTAACAAATAATATGATTATCTTATTTGTAAAGGATTTTTAATTACATTTTTTTTTTCAGTTTTACAGGGGACCAAAAAAGTAAAAAAAAATCTTTTTGTGAAAAGAAAGAAAATTTGTTATTGACATTTGCAAATTGGTCTACATTTTGTTTATTTTTGTTCCGTTACACATTAAAATGTTCATATTTACTATAAAAATGTGTAAATTACTTATTTTTACTGCCCTGTAAACCAACATTTAGAAGTTTGAGAAGTACTGAATATATATACTTGTCTTAAATACATGGATTAGTATTTAAACAATTAACTCGTTTTTTTTTCTATTATGTATTTAAGTTTCTATTCTATAGTTTAATAGATCAACTTTTTATTTAGAGATAAAACAAATTGTAATGCAGAACAATGTTGTACTTACACTGAGCTCTGAAAGATTACAATATATAATTTCTAGTTTTTAACTAATCAACGAAATTTTGTTAAATTATGTTTTAACATCTTCCCAATCATGCTAGATCGATAAATATACTTAGTAACACTACTAGATAAATATTTAATAAATTAGTTTTATCTTTATATATAGACTATAAATATAAATAGTTATCAGAGATTTATCCAGTAATCTAGCAAGAATAAGAATGCTGAAACATGATTAAAAATGTTCATCTAATTTGTTAAATACCAGAAAGATATATATGATAGATTTGAATTTACAATGTAAACAAATTAAAATGAAGGATTATATCGATGTAAATTAGTTTCAATTGTGTTTTAACAGTGAAGTTGCTAAGTAAAGTATCAATTGCCATTGATAGTACCAAGACTAAATCACTTTTTTACTAATAGCTTTTTATCATAGGTTTAATTAGAAATGAAAGTAGATCTCCAATATTTCTAATCCTCGTTATTATATGGATTTAAACTTAGAAAGTTATTTTTGTAAGCACCAGGATCCAAAAGATTACAACTTTTTTAAACATCCTGGGAATAATAATCTCTCCCAGAGAGTTATATATGATGGATTTTAATTTTTGATGGATTTATAATGTAGACAAATTAAAGTGAGGGGTCGTATTCATATAAGCTAAGTCCGTGTTTTAGCAGTAAAATTGCTAGGGAAACTATCAATCACATTTCTGTAGTTGTTTTAACCCTTGATTTACGTTCAGTGTTTAAATATTATTTCAGTAGAGAAGAAGTTAAACATCTTATGGCAATGATTAAAAAAAAAAAAAACTTCTGAAAGTTTGTTATTTTGCTATTATAATGATCATTTTCTATAATGTTATATTTTGCACATACTATTTATTATATTTTGTTTCGTTTTAAAAATTGATTTACAAAAAAAAAGTAATACTGAATTAAAAATAAGATATGGTTTTGGATTAAAAAATAAATGTAATTAAAAAAAAAGAAGATAAAATATCTTTCTTAATATTAAAAAGTGGTAAGTTATATTTAACTTATTTTTCTAGCCTTAATTATTTTTAACCCTACTGATACTTCACCTCCACTTACAAGTAAATGGATGGGTGAAATCTGGAATCAAGTCAGTATAGCCATGAATCCCAGCCAACTAGCCCTTGATGCTAAAAAGTCTTTCTGGACTGTCTACAAATTAAAACACCAAGATCAAGCCCTGACTCAAAATGTATTGGGGCTTTCCAACAAAGCCTTGATCCAAAAGCTGAATCACTGGTATGTTGAATCCAAACATATCGACTTTCTTCTTAAGCTCAATCTGGCTTCTCTTCCCACCAGTTGCTTTTTTGTGGCCAGGAGGGGTTTCTCAAAGATTGGACCCCAGTGCCAGCTGTGCCACTCAGCTGATGAGATCATAGCCCACCTATTATACATGTGCTCCACATTCTCTCCTACCAAGAACTTCATTATTAACAAAGTTTCACTAGACATCAGAGATGTCCTATCAATTCAAAACATGATCAAACAGGGAACCTATGCATCCATCAGAATATCCATCTTTTTGACCTTCACCTTATGGCTAACCAGATGCAAATAAATGTTTGGACATTTTGGAAATACTCCACTTCAGATTTACATCAAGCTACTCACACAGGCTAAAGTCAGAGACTCGGCCCTTGCATCTCAGCTGTTACACAGAGACACTTGAGGAAAAGATTGAGTTTCCAAATGAATAACCCACCATGAATATCAGGACTGTGCAGAATGTGTTCCTTTTTTTTTTTAGTCTGTAACTTTAAATACCATGTAAACCTTTCAGTGTACAAAGAACACTTCATGTTTAAATAAAATATTTAAAAAAAAATTTTTTTTTAAAATAATAATTATTAAATACGTAATGAACTTTATTATGTAATCTATATGCTTTGTTTTTTATGTATGTTAAATTCATGTGAATATTAATCTTGTGGATAATAATTAAGTTTAAAAATTTGTTTCGAAATTGTACAACTTAGAAAGATCTGGTAAAAATTTTATTGACTTAGTTATGTTAAGTTTCACTTAAAAATACAATTTATTAAAATTCAGATTTTAGTACTTTTTTTTTTACTGATTTTGAATAATTTGATTTTTGTGCTTCCTTATATTTATTTAATGATTTCAACATATATCGACAGTTTGAATCAAATAAGACTCACAGCCCACTTCCTTCTTTCTTGTTATAATATATATTTATTTATGAGATAAAAACTACATATATAGACGTATGTATACTTTTAAGAAATAATTTGAAGTTTTAAAATATAAATGATTGCTAAAGGCCAGTTTTCTTGTCTACTGTGCTTGTTAACCAAATGACACAATAATTGGTTTAAATATACAGGCTGTCAGTATTTTAATTAAATGAAAGTAAAAAAAAATACTTTTTTTAAAAAGTCAATTAATCAATAAAAATTCTGTTTATTTATAATTAATATGACAAGTTACATATCTATAAAACAATAAAACAGGAATTTACAGTAATAATAATAAAAATAGACTGTACAGTTTACAATTAAAGACGAGTGTCTAATGGTTGCCAGATTATGAGATCATTACTGGATAGACAAAATATTATTGTCTAAACACAGATTTTAGGATATTAGATGAAGTACGGAGCTACTGATGTTGCTTATAAAAAAAATAAAAAAAAACAGATATGAAAGACTGATTACATTAGACTCAAATCACAAAAGCTGTTTTGTCTATAGTTCGCTACTTATTCTTAATTGTTTGGGAACTTTCCTGTTTATCGGCTTCTAAACGGCAATGTAATTTGGAAAACAAAATAATCGTACTTATTTATTATTTAATAAGCAGATATAATTTATATATTTAATGGAAAATGAAAATATGTATCTGTCAAGTATTATAATTTCATTCTTAAAGAATGATAATTTATATTTGATAATGTACAGTATATAATAAAGTTATCTAAATATATGTACGCTGAAAAGTGACTCTAATAATTTAAATTCTTATAATTTTTTGTTATATATATATGGCAACAATATCACTTATAATGTTAAAAGGTTTGTGAAAGAATTGGGCCATTTGAATAAAATTGATTCAGTCAAAATACATTATGGGTTTGTTTATATTTTCCCGATATTTTATTTTAAAAATCAAGTAATATTTATTGAATAAAATCTTTTTAATTATATAAAATATCAAACAAAATAATATATAATACAACAAAACTCTGGAACAACCTCCATAAATGTTAATATATCGATATATATATTGAAATTTGTGGAGTTAATTTTAATGGTTAGTTGTGCATATATAATGATCAATTAAATGATGAGGATGCCTTTTATTGCATTCAGAATACATTTAAATCTAATTTTATTTTAATATATTAACAATGTCCATGTTTGATTTTAGTTCAAAATAGTTATTATTAAAATTATAGAAATGTACATAAAACATATATATTTTTATAAGTTGCTCAAACACTTGATAATAGCATATTAAATTTTCTGTGTTTTATCTAAGTGTGTCTTCTCAAAGTGTGTTTACATGCTATGTACATTTTTTTGAGTACCAGGTGAGCACATAGGCTAAATTAGATATTCTGTAATAACTATAGTACCTCTTCTGCACTTGGGCAATAATCTATGTATATGAGGCATATTAATTCTGCTTCTTATATTTATAAAATAAATAAGTTTTATTATCTTAACTAAAAAATGTAAAGTTAGATTTAATAAATTAAAAATCAAATTACAAAATCAGAACCAAAAAAATATATTTAATAAATCATAATAAAATGATAAAATTCTCTGAATATTTTATAAGTAAGTTAGACCTTCTTATGGTATACATTTAGCTGGAATTGGGTTAATTCCAATTGACATTTCATTCTTTCTTTTTTTTTTTTTTAATAATACACAAACTATTGTAATCTTTTATTAGATTGTACAAATTTAATAATTTTCTTATGAAATCAGTTATTTTCTTTCTTTGATTTTAAAGCATTGATCGATCTGTGATGATATTTGTTTACTTTAATAGTTTATTTTTAAATTTTAAATTAAACATAGCTCACTGTATATGTAAATAGAGTAAATCATTCTTCCCCAGGCTACGACTTAAAGGCACTCTAAACGTTGAATGAAGGAATCACGAATAGAATGAATCCACCTAGCTCTGATGTTTATAGGCAGACCTTTGTCAATATTGTTGGTAATTCAAAGTGAACTTAATTTATCACCCATATGGAATATGGCCCGTAAGAGTTATTAAACTCATAATTAACAATACAAAACTGGAGACAGAATCTCACTTTTAACACCTTGATTATAATAAATAAGCAAAATTTAATATGTAAACTTTGAATTAAACATAGCTCAATGTATATGTAAACAAAGAGAGTAAATCACTCTTCCCTAGGCTATGACTTAAAAGCACTCATCTTGTATTGCCAATTATGAGTTGTTGTTTTTTAAAAAAAAAATTTTATTAACAAAGTTTGTATAGTTTCATGATTCTGTTTTCATACATGGTATACTGGATAACTGATTGCAAAAGTTCATAAGATCAACCACTTGGTAGATCAATCCTGGACCAAGTCTCTTTGTATAACCATTCTGGTGCAAGCAGCCAGTCCCTGGCACTTATGCTCTTGACAAGTCCTATAAAGGTCTCTGTGACTGAAGAGCCTGAATGACCGAATACACATTCGCATCTGGTCAACCAGATTGCAAAGGTAAGGAAGACAGAGAATCTTATAAGAGAAAAAATTCCTGTCTTGATGGCATTCTGGATATTTAAGGCTTCTCTGATGTTAGATGTAACTTTCTCTGTGATGAAGGTTCTGATTTGGGAAAGAAACGAACAATTATAAAGTAAATGTTGGATGGTTTCATTGGCAGTATATTACATAGTTGGCATTTAGGATTGATTTTGGTGAATCCTCTTTTCCATACTAAGAAATGGTTAGTGGATAAGGATGAGATGTTGAGCTTTAAGATAAAGTCTATGTATTTTGGTTCAAAAAACCAGTTCTTCAATTTTTTTAGCAATGGTTTATTGTCTATGTTCAATGTGGTCAGGAGGGCAGTCTGGTTTTGAAATCTGAGGTTATAGGCCTGCCAGTATGTTGTTCTACCTTCAAGAGAGGTTTTATATAGATTTGTCAGTTTGGTGACATGTAACCAAATAATTGTGGTCCATCTGCTAGCAAGAGGTGGCAATGTGTCTGTAGGTTCCACTGGAGTGGCTAGGTTTAGTTCCGGCTGTTTTAAGTGAATTGCACGTAGAACTGCAATTGCCTTCTGTAGATAGATTGTTGAAACAGAGTGCAATCCAAGTCCATTTATATTCTTTAATAAAATACAAAAAAATAAACATGTGTGTAGAGCAAAATACAATGTCTAAAAATAGTGTGCATATGTGGTGAATAAACCTAGTGAAATCAGATTATCTTGCATACGCATTACATTTATTTAAATTTGCCCAAATGTATCACTTATCTTTATCTTCATTAATAGAAAAAAAATCAGTCACTTGTTTGAGAAGTTCTGAGAGAGTTAAAAAATTATGGGTTTTTAATATATAATAAACATTTTTTTAAAATATGAAACTATTTAAATAAGTAAACAAACCTTAAGGCATTTGGGGATAATGATGGTATTTCTTGCTCAGGCTCATTGCCTTTTTGTGGCCTAAAATTTAAAATTATTTTAATAACTTCTATTTATCTTCAACATAAATATGTGGATGGAGCTTCTGATTTAGCTACTGCAGGATTCCTTCTTATTAGGATTACCTTAAGAAAAGTCATATAACTGGATATTTTACTTCTTATATAGTAAATATGTATTAAGTAAAATAAAATCATACAAACTGAAAGACTATTCTAGAATAAATATAAATATTATTTAAAAATAAAAATAAAATTAATATCTAAATATAATTAAATTAAAAGACAATTGGAATCTTTAATTTGTACTTTAACATGAACACATATTATGTACTCATACACAGTTAAATAAACATACAAACTATCACAGCATAATAATAGCCTTTAAACAATATCATAACATCTATTATGATTTTTTTAAAACAAGGATGTTATATTTTGTAATTAAAATAATCTATAAGAACACAATATATTTGGTTGACCTTATTGACTTTATTTCGAACTTTGAGAAGTAAAAAAAATCTTTATCTTTTTTTTTTAATAACAATGATAAAAATTTTAAGCATGTAAATAAAATATTCTTTAAAAAAAAAACCCTCACAATAATAGTCGTTTTCTTTTTTCTTGATAGTCAATTCTTATAATGATGATGATCTCCTGTTGATGTCTTATATGTGGGATACATTAACATGTAAATAAAGCAAATAACTAGTATAGCACAAGGTTTCTTTAGAAATTATTCAAATTCTTTAATACCTTAATAAAATATTACTAAGAGAAACAGTTGATTTGTGTATGGCAAATGACTTAAATGTAGTCAACAGTTAATGGAATTGACCTTATTTAGAGCTTATTGACTAAGTTTATAAATTGAAAGTATAAACACCAAATTAAATATTAAAAACAAATCCCTTTCAGTTTAATTTCATATATGAATATTTCTTAATTGATTGAAATCCTATTTAGCTGTTGTGAATTTTAATTGTTGTTTATCTTAGTAAGACATGATAATTCTTAAATAATAGTTTGTCTAGGCCATAATGGTAAAACAAATAGTAAAGAAAGCCTGCCACCTTGTTCAAAATTCTTTTCTTCACTCATACATAATTTTGCTTACCTAAATACAAGATAATAAAAGAAATGACAAAATGAATAAAAAAAAAGGTTGACTATTTAAAAAAACGTATTCTGAATTTTTAGTCATCAATCTTTATGTCAGTTGTATCAAGTCATAAAGTAAATAAGTCATGAAAATCTTTGAATGCAATTTAAAAACAACTTTTGGTGCCTATTTTTTGTTTCTAAAATTTTATTAGAAGTATATACTCTTATTCTTCTTCTTTACTTCCTTTGCATTTCTTCATATATTCATATATATTGCTTATAATAACTTCCCTCATATATACTGTACCAATATTGAATATTGGCACATAATAATTTTATTTAAAAAAAAATATTAAAATAATCTTGTTGGAGAGTTTATTACAGTTTGTTTTCGAAAAAGATAAGAATCAAATAGTTTTCTATCATTAGTTTTTGAAATAAAAGTTAGAAAATAATTGATTAAAAGGGGGTAGGGGGAGTTTTGGTTAGAAAAGTTAAACTAAAAGTTTTATAAAAGGAAGTAGAGTCTATTATTAGTAGTTGAAATATAATTTAAAGTTTAAAAAAATACAAATCTCTTTTCATTTGAATGAAAAAAAAAGTAATCTTAAAACCAGTTATATATGCACGTATATATGTGCGATTGTAAATAAATAAAAATGTATGCGTAATAAATTATTAAAATGAAATAAAAGAAGATTATCATTAAAAACACAGTGATGGCTATTTATTAAAATTATATAAAACAACACGTTTGCATGGCTATTACTAATTAAACAATCTTCAAAAACACATTGTCAAAGGATTAGTTATCAAAGGAATTTCGACAACAGATATTGCTGGAGGATATTACAAGGACAACATGTCGCAGGTATAAATAGACCTTTTTTTTATCGGACAACAGATTGAGTCAGTTAAGTTCAGAGAGGACAATTATTCAGTTGAGTAATTGTTTCAGTTCAAATAACAGTGGAGTTTATTAAGTATCCAGAAACAGAAATTCAATGTTAAAAACCCACAGGAAATATACGCCTCTCCACAGCCTGAAGTCCGATGAAAACAGCAAGATCTGCCCATAAAATAATATCAGTGTAACAACTTGGAAATCTCTGTCAGTATCTAATTGTCTCCAATAATAATAATCATGAATAATAAGGAAACTCATCAAGGAAACATCCCAGCCAGCTGGAAATATTCTCATCTAAAGCAGTAACCAAAGAAAATGAAGTCCTACGTCCCCATTCAAAATCCTAGGTAATAATATTTCATATTCTTATTTCTATAATATCCATTGCATCGCATTAACTCATAAAGCCTCCAGAGACAAGTAATTTGAACTCTATAAGCATGCATAAAATGAACTATTGATGTGCGTATTTGTGAATGCTATATAATTTTATAAACATCAAACATTATTTATGCTTTCTCATAAAATATATTATAGTGTGTTAATTTAAAATGTGTGTGTTATTTTAGATTTATAAAATGTTTAAAATTAGTAAATGTTAGTTAATAAATTGTCTTTAAAATTAAACTTTATTTGTCAGTCAATTTTTTTTACCAATCTCTTTTACAATTCTTTTCACCACTAATTATATATAATTTGTTAGTGATTACCAACAACTGAGCTAGTCATGGATATTTAGGCATCGAGTTAGTGACCATTGTTCAAAGTGCGTTGTTTATTCTTCTGAATAGATAGCTGGCACCCATGTTTACACGAAACAAAAAAGTGCTTTGAACTCTGGTGTTGAACTCAACAGTCGAGAAGAAGTTATGTCCTGGAAATGTGATGCTAGTTATATATTTTATAGCTATCATTTGGGCATACATACTCTCCGAGTATGTTCTTTTCTGCCTAAGAGACCGGTGTTTCGAACGACCCATATTCAAACCCGGTACAATACTTTAATGCAAAAAATTTTTTTTTAATAAAACTTCTTTATTTTCCTGACAGTTTCGATTGTACAACAGTCTTCATCAGAGCTACAATATTTGAATGATATAAATACATAACCATTACTTCATATATAATATACATACATATGTATATCAAGATATATACGCATATATCCCTTAAACATACATATATGGATCCACAGACACCCATAGACATATATATATAAAATCTATACATACATATATATTATAATGGGATGACCTATTTGATAGCCTTAGTTGAGGCACCAAATATAACGGAATGGCATTTAATCATCCCAGTTGATATACCAAATATAATAGAAGCGATTATATTTAATACTTGGAAATCATTAACTTAATGCTTCATAGTTAGGTTCGCCAAATATAACAAAATGGATTATATTTAAAATCTAAGTTGTATATATGGGGATGATTAAATTCCCTAGAAAGAGGATATGCATTTCACTACAATCGGACTTTGGGTCTTCAGGTAGAATGCTAGAAATGAATCAATGAAATATTAAGTCCATGATTATATCTATCTTTTTTATGCTAGCTCAATAATCTTTAAATAAGTTTTAATATAATTTAGACTAGTTCATCCATCTTTCATCCCTCTTTCAGTCACCATTATGCCATGATATTCAAACTCATGGAGAATTTGCAATTAGCTCTCTTCAGGGAAAATCCAAAACAAGTTATTATTTATATGCCTTTATATAAGCATTAATTACAATTGATATTCATGTGATATTTATAATACTAGCATATATATAATATAATTCAATAATGATTAGACAAAGAGATCAAGTTAATAAATCAATATTTAATAAATAATAAAAAATATAATATAATAGATAATAAAATATTAATAAATAAATACGGATGAATTTTATCATTTTAAAAATATTAATAAATAATATTTTTATTTAATACCCTATGATAAAACTCAATACTATAATAAACTTTCAAAAATTAAAGAAAATAGTTTAAATTAACAGATATATAAAAACAATATCTGGGTTCAAAAATTAATAATTTATGTAACTTATTAATTTATTTACCGTTCTTATTTATATGTTTCATAATTACCAATATATAAGTACTATTTGCAATTGTATAACTTATATATTATATGTATTTTTGATAAATAAAGTACATTAAACTTTTACAATATTACGTAGTAAATACAATATAATCCTGTTTAAGATATCTGTCAAATAATAACTATTCTTTATATCCCTCATCTAATTTGATGAATTATGTCAAGCTTTCAATTAATTATATTTAATAATAAATATAATTTTCCTATTAAGATATAATGATGCGATGCCAAATTTGAAATAAAGATAATAATAATAATAAACATATTAAAATAATATAAGCATTATTATAATATATATATAAATAAATAATAAAGAAAACATATTTATAATAGAGTTGAGAGTAGATATTGAAGTCTATAGTTCATCATCCTAATGAAGATCTTTTATAAAGTATATTATTAATCCATTGGTATAATGATGATTTTATTTATCCTTAAACGATAAACTGTTAATAATATCCAATGATTTGATTAATGTGAAATAAAATAAATATTCTTCGAATGTAGATGTTCTTAATCTTCATTTTTCTATTATCATTAGACGTTCTATATATCCAATATTTCAAAATATTTTAAAATAGCATGCAAGGTTGGTTTCGAAACCTTTACGATACAAAGCTGTTTTACTCAAAACACATTGTTTTATCCTATATATATATATATAATTATCTTAAATTTATATATATCCGAAGAATAACGGAAGTGTTAAAACAACGTAGTTTCCAAAAAACTTAAACAGACGTTCTTTTCTTTTATATTGCTATTCCTTTAAGATTTAATAGAAAATTAAAATATTTTCCTTGCAGACTTTTAATCCACAGATTATCTTAATTTGGAAAAGTTAATATTTAAATTCCAATCGTTGAACAGTAGTATTGATAAAAGAAAAAATTATTTAAAGAGAAATGATTTTCTTTTCTTCTCCTTAATAACAAAAGAATGAATCAATCTGCTCGTGTGTTATTACAAGTTCATGCTTAACTCAACTATCAATTGTTCCGTTGACATTAAGATTTAATAAAAAAATAAAAAAATATATAAGTATTTATTCTTAACTTCAAATCTGGCATTTTACTCAAAAGCTTAAGGTATGTATTATTTAAAACTCAAATGTATATATAAATAATATATATATATGTATACATAATAAAATAGTCAAATAAAAAATTATATTTATAAATAATTTCCTAAGAGATAAAACATGTTAGACCAATAATAATAACTGTAAGTTACTATTATAATATATATATACACACATGTATATTAAAATATATCCACATGTATCCTTTAAACATACATAAACTGTCAGGAAAATAAAGAAGTTTTATTCCTAACTAACATGCTATAGCTATTTTAAATTGTTTTTCTTTTATTTCACATAACTGTATTATGTACTTCTTTAACGTGTTCAAATATAGTCAACAGTTTTGCTCTCTATCTTTGGGTTAATATTTTCTATTGATAAAGCTTTCTTTTATTTTATTATGATAATGTGTCAGAATCATCTTTGACCGAGTGAACTATTCCCTTTGTTGAAAGTAAGATGCCGCTATTAAGGCATATTTTAGATTTATAATAATTCCCATTTTTATTATCTCACAAATCACTCGTTCAAGGGCGATTCTAATCTTCTATAATATATATAATAATCACATAGTTTAAAATCCACATTTATTGACTTTAATATAATATGAGAGTATGTGCGAGGTCAATGATTTCAATGTGTCCCCAAATGCATGATTGTGTAAATAAACCTATGCTTTCTTTTCCAACCCGCAAGCATGCATTTTCCTATTTTAAATACTGTGTTCTACTTTAATTACAAAGTTCATCATTGATGTCGAGAAAGTGCGGACCCTTTTTAAATGAATTTCTGGGAATTTGATTGGGCATTTCTCTTAATCCAAGTAAAACCCATTTAGTATGTTTTGTATACATTCGTTTAGTATTGCTGATAAATGAATTGGTTGTTGAGACTGCTTTGTTGTGCTTTTCCAAGGATTTTACATGGCCAAATCCATTCTGTTCACTTTCTTTTTGTTCCCTGAAGTTTCCAGGCAGAGTGTGTCCACAAATGTCACACCTGGGATTTAAACACAGCCGTCACCCAGTCACTAAGTTTCGGCTATTCGTGACAACACTTTCCTATGGGTTAGTGGCAAGTTGCTCTCCATAGTCATTCCAAATATTTCACTATTATTTTATTTTATATTTATTTTTACAAAGCGTCCATGACTTAAATGTGTCACACCCTCCAACTTTAATAAATTCATTATTAGCAATACTGACCTCCCATCTGCTTTAATTATTATTATCAAATAAATGCCTTGATCACATCCCCACTTTATTGCTTAGTAAGCTTTTGTCCATGCCATTCTCGAGATCAATAAACATTATATAACCCATAATATAAAATATTTGGCTGCAGAAAGGAGTTTGCTATTAACTGAAAGGAGACCCTTTGATTCCTCTTGGAGGCCTTAAAGGAACCAAGCAGGGCAAATTCCTAATGTCCACTCCATACGTTCTTGTCGTTGCAGCTGTTATTACTATATGTTTATTCATATAGTATACGAACATGGATGGGCTGCTCACCAACATGCATTAGCCAGCATGGTGAGTTTATTGGCTTTTTACTTCTGAGTTTAAGATCAAGAAACACCATGGTCTTTCTTCTCAGTGCCTGATAAGGCAGAATGAATGTTTGTGTAAATGATAAAGATTTTTCCCAATTATACAATTATGACAGACAAAAATAAAGCATGGCCCTTAATCCCAGGAGGCTGTAAAGTCACCAACCAAGGCAGCGGTTGGTGGCCGAAGGCGGAGGGTGCTAAGAATATCCTGGAGGCGGACCCAGGCTGCCATTTGATGACGACTTTTTATTTAGGTACTTACAACTGCAGATCACTTTCAAGTGAAGGAAGATTGCAAGAATTAGAAGAAGAACTCTCTTATATTAAATGGGATATTATTGGACTTTGTGAAGTTAGAAGAAAAGGTGAAGAGACAATTGATTTAAAAAGTGGACATATGCTCTATTATAAAGGCACAAATATTGGAAATACAAGTGGAGTAGGATTCATTATAAATAAAAAGTGGAAGAACAATATTGTGGAGATTGATGGTGTATCAGACAGAGTGGCAAGATTAGTTATACAACTTAATAGCAGATATCAAATGCAGATAATTCAGGTTTATGCCCCAACAAGTTCTCACAGTGATGAAGTAGTAGAAGATTTTTATATGGATGTACAAAAGGCTTTTGATCAGAGTAAACAACATTTTAAAATTGTTATGGGAGATTTTAATGCTAGAATTGGTAAACAAATGAAAGATGAAAGTGTTGTAGGTAATTTTGGTTATGGTAATAGAAATGAGAGAGGACATAGACTTGTGGAGTTTGCAGAGAAGGAAAAACTTTATATTATGAATTCTTTTTTTGAGAAAAATGTTAGAAGGAAATGGACATGGAAGCATCCAAATGAAGGTACAGCAGAATTGGATTATATTTTGACTAACAGGAAATACATATTTCAAGATTGTAATGTTCTTAATAAATTTAACACAGGAAGTGATCATCGATTAGTAAGGGGTAAGATACATGTTAATGTAAAACTAGAGAGACAAAAATTATTAAGAAAAACTATATTTACAGTTGATATTCCTAATCTTCAGAAACATTCTAATGAATTTAAATTAGAACTTACAAATCGGTTTCAAGTATTAGTAGATTTTGAACATGATTCAGATTTGAATGAAATTAATATGAAAATAACTGATACACTTTTAAAAACTGCAACAAAGATAGCTGGTAGAAAAAAGCAGCAATTGACTAATAAAATTTCTACTGAGACTAGAGAACTTATGAAGAAAAGAAGGAATATGAAGATATGCAAGAATGATGCATTAAAAAGAATTGAATATCTCGAATTTTGTAAAATGAGATCGGAAGAGCACACGTCTGATATAAGAAAGTATAACTGTGAACTAGCAAGAAAAGCTGTAGAAGAAAATAAAAGTCTTAAGAATGTAAAACAACATTTTGGTATTGGTAGGAAATTTATATCTGCAATAAGGAAAAAAGATGGAATTATTACTAAAAAGAGGGATGACATTATAAAATTGGTAGAAGATTTTTATCAAGAATTATATAGTAATAAAGAACAAGTACCTCCTATATCTATTACATCTTCCGAATTGCCCAGAATTTTAAATGAAGAAGTGAGAAATGCAATTAAATGTATGAAAAAGGAAAGGCTCCAGGTAATGATGGAATTATAATTGATATATTAAAAGAAGCAGGTGAAGAAACAGAAAAAATATTAGCAAAGTTATATACCAAATGTCTAAATGATAAAGATGTACCGGATGATTGGAAGAATGCAGTAATAATATTAATATTTAAAAAAGGTGATAAAGAAGATATTAGAAATTACAGACCTATCAGCCTTTTATCAGTTTTATATAAAATTTTTACCAAGATAATTACAACTCGTCTACAGAGAACCTTGGATTTTCACCAACCAAGAGAACAAGCTGGATTTAAAAGTGTTTTAATACAGTAGATCATATTCAAGTATTGAGAGAAGTTATAGAAAGGACAAATGAATATGAGTTGTCATTATGTTTTGGATTTGTAGATTATGAAAAGGCATTTGATTCAATAAACATTTCTTCAGTGATTAAAGCATTGGATCATCAAGGTATAGATCCAGGATATTGTCATATTTTAAAGAATATTTATAAAAATGCAACAGCAACAATTAGATTACATAATGATACTGGGAAAGTCAACATTGAGAAAGGTGTAAGACAAGGTAACTCCATATCTCCAAAACTTTTTACAGCAGTGCTGCAAGAAGTATTTTGTGGATTAAAATGGGAAACTAAAGGAGTGAAAGTAAATGGAGATTATTTAAGTCATTTAGATTTCGCAGATGATGTAGTTGTTTTTGCAAATAATGCTTCCAAGCTGCAGGAAATGTTGCAGGAGTTATCAGATGAAAGTAGGAAAGTAGGACTAAAGATAAATGTTAAAAAGACTAAAGTAATGTTTAATTGATTTGCTCAAAATATGAAAATAAAGATTGATTATGATGAATTAGAAGAAGTTAAGAGTTACAAATACCTTGGTCAGATTATTAATACAGATGGAAACATAATAGAGGAAATTAATCATAGAATTAAACTTGGTTGGAGTGCTTTTGGTAGAAATAACTTGATATTAAAAGGAAATATGCCTATGTGTTTGAAAAGAAAGGTTTTTAACAAATGTGTTTTACCAGTTCTTACTTATGGATCTGAGACTTGGACACTTAATAGAAGATCAATACAGAGACTTCAGACCACTCAAAGAAGTATGGAGAGATGTATGTTGGGAGTAACAAGAAGAGATCGAAAACGCAATGTATGGGTAAGAGAACAAACAGGTGTTACTGACCTCATTGAAAAAATTAAAAGATTGAAGTGGAGTTGGGCTGGACATATTGCTAGAAGAGATGATAATAGATGGACAATTGAAATTTTAAACTGGATTCCAAGAGATTGTAAAAGACCCAGAAGGAGACCACATGTAAGATGGATGGATGAAATAAGAAAATGTGTAGGGGTGATGTGGAGAAGAGAAGCTAAAGATCGGAGAAGATGGATTAAACTTGGAGAGACCTTCATCCTGCAGTGGATTGATAATGGTTGATAATGATGATGATGATAAAATATTTTATTAAACTGTTATAATTACTAAAAGCACCTCACACATGTTCCAATCTCTTTAAGCACATTATCGTAATGCTATTAGCCTGAGGGATAGAATATATAATTTTGCTTTAAAACCTTTTTGTCATTTATTGGAATGTAATGCCAACAATTATTTAATATGCGTCCCTGTCTCATATAAGCAGACAGTGGTGTTATATATATAATTCTATATAAATAAATTTTGAAATCATTTAAAACTAATTCTGATTCTATTTTATTGAGTCCTATCACTGTCTTGGTCTATATATATGTATATATATTTTATACATTTCTTCTGTACATCCATAGATGTTAATTAGCCACCCAAACTTATTTTAGTATAGAGTCTTTTTGTTTCTCCCTGACCACCAGGCACTGGTAAAAGGTTATACTAGTAGTAGCATCAGATGTGTTATTACGTAGGTGGTGCTGTGAAATTTGGGCTTTAGATTAAAGAGAAGGTATTATTTGTGCTATAATAATGATAAGCAAATATGGAAATCAATAATGAAGAAATATGGTCAGAAACTGAAAGTGATTTCCAAGAAATGTTGAGAAAATTGATGGAAAAGATTGATAATCAAAGTAGAGAAATAAGAGACGTAAATCATAAATTTGAAAAAATAAATAATAATATTGATCATCAAAATAGAGAATATAAAAAATGTAAAGAAGAAATGAGGAATCAAAATAAGGAATTAAAAAAAGCTAAAATATAAATTTATCCAGTGTCAAAACAGGTGCCTTTAGAAACTATGAGTGAAAAGTTTGAAAATGTAGAGATAAATTGTTCTGCTGATTTAGAGAAAATAAAATATAAATATGAGCAGAAAGGCTTAGATATAAAACTTTTAAATTTTGAGCAGTTACAAACAAATAAAAGAGTAATTGCTAAAGTTAGTCAGAGAATTATAAATGAAGTGTATTTGAATAATAAAATTAGTTACAAAGGAATTAAAATTTTGGAAAGTAAAGCACAAGAATATAAAACATATACTATAAAGCAAAGAAAAGATGAAAAATAGTTGAAAAAGTTACAGCTATAACAATGGATAAAAAAGGGAAGTATATCTTATAAAAAAGAATTAAACAACCACTCCATGCAAAAGTTTATAATAATGTGGTGAAAAGAAAAAATAATTTCTCCAAAAGATGGAGTAAGACTTTGTTTCATGAAAAGACTTATAGTAAGGATAATTATGTAATAGATGATAATGTGAATGGTGGGATTTCTTTGTATATTATTCAGAAATATTGAAAGTAGTTGAAAATTACATGGAGAGAGGGAAAGTTTAATTCCAGTTTAATACTACTATAAATTTGGATGGTTTTATCTCATTAAAGATCCTGGACACGTGTAATGAATTAATGAACTTATGTGTAAATAGAAAAAAGAACATACAATGTCCTCTCTTTGAAACTTATCAAGGAAAACTTAACAACTGAGGTTTGATAAGTTAGAAGTATAGGATTTAAGATTTTAGTATGTATGCTAATTGTGGATTGAAAATATTTGTATGATTAGGTCTTTTATTTGAAGAAGTCAATTTGACTGCAGATGTGTGATTGTGCTCAAAAACTCATCCAATTTGATAGTGAAACACTAGTTGAAAGATATATTGGGCATATAGCAGAGTAGCTGGTAAAAAGGAATTTCCAGTAAAATATTACACTTAATTATGAATTGTAAGTTAAAATTGGATGTTCAATAGTTTTTCTGACATTTTCAAAAAGCTATTTAAACCCAAGAGTCTCTGATTAGCAATCATGTAGTACCCAACTTGTCCCACAATGTAGTCACAACATCCTTAAGAAATTAAAATTGGCTTTAGTTAACACTTAATCAGTTTATTTTAGTATTAAAAGTGACTTTAAACTTAGTACTTCTATTATTTTGATCTTTATCTTGTTATCAATGTTCTATTATTTTGATCTCTAGCTTATTATCAATGTTAATTTACATTAAGTTAATAGTTTTTTTTCATATGGAAAAGTGATTTTAAAATTGATACCTTCAATGCATGGACTTTAAAGCCTGTAAAATCACCTGAGTAAATGTGATTTATTTAATGAAATTAGAGTATTATTCCCCATGTTGTTTTAACATTTGAATTTAGACCTCATATTAGTTAATAATAATGTAGCTATATATGTTTAAGATCAGAAGATGTGAGAACAGTATTTGATATTTTAATGAGAATAAGATATAATTTTTTTTATTTAAACAAGTGATATTTATAAGATGATAATGTATTAGCATTAAATGTTATAAAAAAGGAAATTATCTTTTAAATATTTATATTGCCGGTTTCTTACATTACTTATGAAGTATTATATAATTGTAAAGATCGAAATATTATGAAGTCACATAGATGGGAAATACATATATGTTGCTTAATATTGCAAAAATAGTAGATGGTAAAAACATATAGCTATTAAATATTAGAAAGTGATATTTGATTTTGAATAATTTTAACAGAAATGTTAGATAATTTTATTTTATAAACAGAATTTTAGGAATATAAGTTTATTTTCAAAATTGATAATGAGTATGATTTTAAAAGGGAATACTATATTTGAAAATAAATTGAAAACACATTAAATATTAAAAAAAGAGAGAAAAACTTTGTCAATGTTTTGTGGTATTATGGTGAAAACAATGATTTAGTTAATTTCTATACAAGACAGCTTATATATTAATTATTATATTATTTAACTATAATAACTTTAAATTATATTATTAAAAAATTACAGAAAGAAATAAAGATCTAAAAGATCAGTTTCAATTTAGGATAAGACTTTGGTGACTGTAATTGACAAGTTTTATAAAGGATAAAAAAAACATAGAGATGTAGTTGTACTTTATGATGCATTGTTAATAAATATTAAGTGAACTAAACTTTTTGCTACTAATGATATTTTGACATGTTCTTTATTGGAGAACTATAAGAAATAATGGCAATATATTAAAAAGATGAGAATAAAATGAGTAAATTGTTTTTGTCTTGTTTTGATGAGCTTTCTAATAATGTATTTAAAATTTATTAGAATTAAATTATTAAATGATATGTGAAGTTGATGAAGAAGAAAGAATAGATGTTTATGTATATTTAGGTGAAGATAGTTTGTTGTATACATTTAAAAATAATAGTAAATCATTGTTGTTAGTTTATATAACAAACATTTTTTATCTTGTTAGAAGGGGGGTGTTGCACCTACAGAAATTTGAGATTTATTTCAGTATGCAGTAAGATGTTAGTTCTAATTTTTTATCTTTCTTTTTTGTTTGGATGATAAATATGTTAACTTATAAAACATTGAACTGTGCTCCTATGATGATAATAATGTTAATATAAAATTGTTTATTATTAATTGTATTGCAAGATTGTAAATTGACTTTATTCATTTTAAAAATGAAAATAAGTATGTAAATAATAAAATATATAATTTGGATGAAATTATTATTTTTTTGTTATATGTTTTATTTTAGTTAGCCTGTATTTCAGTTATTACATAGTAGAGATGTCTGCCCATTCCTTGTATATGTACTAAATGGATTATATCCTGTACATGAGGGGTCAGATTGTCTTTAGTCAACATGGATGTGATGAGAATCTCACTTCAGAGTGGACTTTGAGCATTCCATCATCAGATTTTTAATTGGATGGATGATTAAAGAGTTGGGGTGTAGAGTGTATTGAAATCTATCCATTAAAGTATGAAGATGGGCTATCTTAATATATATCTGAGCACTTATTGAATATATATGTAGAGATGATAATCTATACCAACTGATGATTGATGGTTTAGCATGAAATACATATATTGGTGATTATCTTTTCGAAATTATATGTGTTCAAGTGTATCAGTGTTATGAGATATAGTGGAAAGTGGTGGGTCATGTGAGAGTCTATGCTCATATACTCTATATAGTAAATTATAAACAATACAAAGAAATGTTTAATATTTCAAATATATTTGTCCTTTTTATTTGTATATTATATTGAGAAAATATGTATAAAGATATATTTACAGGGTAATATATTGAAAATATGTTGTAAATTGTTTAGTTTATGTTAGAATGAAAATAGTATTTATATATTAATAATGTAAGTTTTGAAATACCAGACACTCTTATACCTGGAGCATCCCCTATATTTATATTAATAATGTAAATATTTATTATATGTAACAATTGTGAAATGATTTTTTTGATTTATCATTATTGTGTAATAAACTTTTTTTATTTATGAAACACTGCTGGGAATTGCTTAAAGAATGAATATATAGGATTGCTATAGTTACACTGACTGACTCAATGAAAAAAATATTATAAATAGAACTGAATAGTTTGAACTTATTTTCTCTCTTGTTTTGATTTTAAACAGAAGCAAATATAAATTTATTTATATATATACTTTCATTTCCATTATATAGTTGTCTGAACAAAATGGAGAAGTAAGAGGCAACATTATTTGCCCATGAACCAAACAACATATCAAGAAAATTTTATGGGAAAATGGCAATTTATTATAAAAGGAAAACATTAAAATTACTTTGTTATAAACCATCAGAATATTTTATCCCTTAAAATGGGTGATACCTATACTTTAAAGCAGGAATACAAATGTCAGAAGGTGTACAAGGGTTAATCTATCTATCTGTGTAGTTTTATTAGATTGATTGATCAATTTTCTTTAAGATATGAATTAGTTTAATTTCCCATCATATCATTCTAGATAAAACTAGCATCTATTCATTTATAATATTTTGAATACTTGTTCATCAAAAGACATCTCTTCATATTATCATGAATATAAAGTATTATTTATGTGTGTAACATCATATATACCAAATTTTTATTTGAAATAATAATTTGGATATATACATAAAACATCAGAATTGATAAAATGTACTTCGAATTTAAAAATTTTCATGAAAATATATCTTCCCTAGAATAAGGACATATTATTGGTTTGTAGCTTGAAATAGACATCAGAAATGTGATGCCTTTCTGGAAATACAGTATTTAAAGACTTTCATCCAGGTTATTTGTTTGTCTTTACCATTATTATTAATATATATATATTTGTCTCTATTCATTTAAAATGTGCAGAATTTATCAGTCATCATCATCATCATCATCATCAACCATTATCAATCCACTGCAGAATGAAGGTCTCTCCAAGTTTAATCCATCTTCTCTGATCTTTAGCTTTTCTTCTCCACAACACCCCTACACATTTTCTTATTTCATCCATCCATCTCACATGTGGTCTCTTTCTGGGTCTTTTACAATCTCTTGGAATCCAGTTTAAAATTTCAATTGTCCATCTATTATCATCTCTTCTAGCAATATGTCCAGCCCAACTCCATTTTAATCTTTTAATTTTTTCAATAAAGTCAGTAACACCTGTTTGTTGTCTTACCCATACATTGCATTTTCGATCTCTTCTTATTACTCCCAACATACATCTCTCCATACTCCTTTGAGTGGTCTGAAGTCTCTGTATTGCTCTTCTATTAAGTGTCCAAGTCTCAGATCCATAAGTAAGAACTGGTAAAACACATTTGTTAAAAACCATCCTTTTCAAACACATAGGCATATTTCCTTTTAGTATCAAGTTATTTCTACCAAAAGCACTCCAAACAAGTTTAATTCTATGATTAATTTCCTCCATTATGTTTCCATCTGTATTAATAATCTGACCAAGGTATTTGTAACTGTTAACTTCTACTAATTCTTCATAACCAATCTTTATTTTCATATTTTGAGCAAATCGATTAAACATTACTTTGGTCTTTTTAACATTTATCTTTAGTCCTACTTTTCTACTTTCATCTGCTAACTCCTGCAACATTTCCTGCAGCTCTGAAGCATTATTTGCAAAAACAACTACATCATTTGTGAAATCTAAATGACTTAAATACTCTCCATTTACTTTCACTCCTTTAGTTTCCCATTTTAATCCACAAAATACTTCTTGCAGCACTTCTGTAAAAAGTTTTGGAGATATGGAGTCACCTTGTCTTACACCTTTCTCAATGTTGATTTTTCCAGTATCATTATGTAATCTAATTGTTGCTGTTGCATTTTTATAAATATTCATTAAAATATGACAATATCCTGGATCTATACCTTGATGATCCAATGCTTTAATCACTGAAGAAATGTGTATAGAATCGAATGCCTTTTCATAATCTACAAATCCAAAACATAATGACAACTCATATTCGTTTGTCCTCTCTATAACTTCTCTCAATACCTGGATATGATCTATTGTACTAAAACCACTTTTAAATCCAACTTGTTCTCTTCTTTGGTGGAAATCCAAAGTTCTCTGTAGATGAGTTGTAATTATCTTGGTAAAATTTTTATATAAAACTGATAAAAGGCTGATAGGTCTGTAATTTCTAATATCTTCTTTATCATCTTTTTTAAATATTAATATTATTACTGCATTCTTCCAATCTTCTGGCACATCTCTATCATTTAGACATTTGGTATATAACTTTGCTAAAATTGTTTCTATTTTTTCACCTGCTTCTTTTAATATATCAATTATAATTCCATGATTTCCTGGAGCCTTTCCTTTCTTCATACATTTAATTGCATGTCTCACTTCTTCATTTAAAATTCTGGGCAATTCGGAAGATGTAATAGATATAGGAGGTACTTGTTCTTTATTACTATATAATTCTTGATAAAAATATTCTACCAATTTCATGATGTCATCTCTTTTTTTAGTAATAATTCCATCTTTTTTTCTTATTGCAGATATAAATTTCCTACCAATATACATAATTTAAAGTGAAATAGTAATCTAGTCACATACCAGGATATAAGAGAGTTTTGTTTTTCTATGTTTAAACTTATATTTTTTGGTATAGTAGTTATTATATTCATATTTAAACATACATATTTGTTTATTGATTTTAAATTAACTTCAGGTATACCACTTATATTATAAGTTCAAAAAGATTTTATCAACAAGTATTCACTTTATTTTGTTCTCTTTAATTTATATTAACAAATAGGTAGATTCATTTAGATATATATTATATTTCAA
This sequence comes from Epiperipatus broadwayi, assembly GCA_028023455.1. Taxonomy (NCBI): domain Eukaryota; kingdom Metazoa; phylum Onychophora; class Udeonychophora; order Euonychophora; family Peripatidae; genus Epiperipatus; species Epiperipatus broadwayi. The sequence continues at coordinate 2,755,926 of JAQFVV010006351.1, forward strand.
TCAACTATATTTTTATATGCAATATAGAAAAAAAGATATATCTTGCATTCTCTTATCTTTTGAGAAGTGTTATTGTTCAGCAACATTTTTTTTTGTGAGGACTGATATGTAATCACCTATTTAAATATGAAATTAATGTCAATTGATGATCTATTGTACATGCAATTAGTTCATAGGTATACATAGCAATTGCTTGTGATCTATTCATCATATAAATATATATATGTGTGTGTGTAATTTTATAAATAAATATTTGAAAATACAGTAATTAAAAGTCTATAAAAATTATATGTCTAACTATAACTTAGAAGTGCTTTCACTACCTTGTAGCTTTGTCAACTATCACATTTAAAATGTCAACTTTCCCATAATTCAATGTCAATTTCCCCATAATTCTGTGATTTTAACATTTGCTGCTTGCTGATTAATTAAATTTTGCTTGTATTTATATATTAACATCGCCTCTTTAATTTTTCTTTTATTATTATTTCTTTCAGTTTCCAATATTTTTACATTATTATAATCAAAATCAAAACCATATATACATGATTTATTATGATCATAAAAAACAGAAGCTGATAAATTATCACTATTTTTAATATTTTGTTTCATATTTTGAACCCTTTTAAATAATAATACATGCTCTTTTGTTCTTTTTTCCAATGTGCACCTCGATTCACCTATATATCCACTACCACACCTACATGCCCATTAGTAAATGATACAATTTTTATTTGTCAATAAAGTTTTATCTTTTGAATTGTTTATTAATTTATTTAATGTAGGTGGTGCATAAAATGCAATATTGCATATTCCTTTATAAATTTTCCTAATGAAACTTGCCTGTTGATTAGATATATATGGTATTGATATCCACAACTTTTTATCAGAAAAATTAACATTATTATTAATATTTTTATATTTAGAAGTAAAATTTTTAACAGTATAATATACACAATAATAATTGTATCCAACGTTTAACAACTCATTACAATAAATTTCAATATTTTTAGTTTTATCTGATGCATATTTACAAAGGTTATCATTTCTAAATAAAATATGCATCAGATAAAACTAAAAATATTGAAATTTATTGTAATGAGTTGTTAAATGTTGGATACAATTATTATTGTGTATATTATACTGTTAAAAATTTTACTTCTAAATATAAAAATATTAATAATAATGTTAATTTTTCTGATAAAAAGTTGTGGGTATCAATACCATATATATCTAATCAACAGGCAAGTTTCATTAAGAAAATTTATAAAGGAATATGCAATATTGCATTTTATGCACCACCTACATTAAATAAATTAATAAACAATTCAAAAGATAAAACTTTATTGAAAAATAAAAATTGTATCATTTACAAATGGACATGTAGGTATGGTAGTGGATATATAGGTGAATCCAGATGAACATTGGAAAGAAGAACAAAAGAGCACGTATTATTATTTAAAAGGGTTCAAAATACGAAACAAAATATTAAAAATAGTGATAATTTATCAACTTCTGTTTTTTATGACCATAATAAATCATGTATATATGGTTTTGATTTTGATTATAACAACGTAAAAATATTGGAAACTGAAAGAAATAATAATAAAAGAAAAATTAAAGAGGTGCTGTTAATATATAAATACAAGCAAAATTTAATTAATCAGCAAGAAGCAAACATTAAAATCACAGAATTATCGGAAAATTGACATTGAATTATGAGAAAGTTGACATTTTAAATGTGCTAGTTGACAAAGCTACAAGGTAGTGAAAGCGCTTCTAAGTTATAGTTAGACATATAATTTTTATAGACTTTTAATTACTGTATTTTCAAATATTTATTTATAAAATTATGTATATTATTTTGAAGAAATACAGACATTGATTTGAAATATTATATATATATATTATAATTGATATTCATTTATTAATAAATTTTTAATGCATTTTATAAAAAAATTGTCTGATTATTCTCCAATTGTGCAAGCCAGATTCATTGATTAATAGTGTTTGAGTTGCACAAGATAAACTGACAATATCATAAAATTTATTTGAAATAACTATATCACATAATCCAAAAGGCAAATCCAAGGATTGGCAAGTGAGAATAATTATATACATAAATTTTTATATTGAATTCAATAGTTATTATCTGTATGGATATAAACTTTATATGCTAATCATGAGAAAATATTTGTGTGTATTATCTAATGTATTATTGATTGGATAAGCACTATATTGAGTTCATGGTTGGTCAATAAGATCTTAATCTTATTCAATTATAAAGCTGATAGTAATATATTTTGATCTATTTAAGGTCAGAATGATTTGCTTTAATTATAGATAAATTTAGTTAATGTAAATCATAAAACCAATTAAATATTAAATTTTATTATATCTACTTGATTATAATAAATGTTAATAATTCCTTTTAACTGTTTTGATTGTTATAATATACAGTTTTAATAATTTAGTTACAGGAAATTTAAAATAAATTGATATGATTAGTTAATTGTACTTGTAAATATCCAATTGAAATCTACTCTTTTTTATATAGTGGTATGATTGGAGATTATCTTATGAGTTTAGCGATATCACAGCATTATTAAGTATTTTATCCTTTTATAAATAGCATGATTAGTAAGAGTAAATCAATTATAAGAATATAGCATGGTTGAGTTAGTATAACTTATTACTTCATTTAATTTAATTTAAAATTTATTATTGGATCATATATTTATTTAAATCCTATGGATATGGTAAACTTATAGGATATACTAAAGTGGTTATTTCAATCATTTGCAAATTATTTTATTTAGATATGAACATTGTTAAATTTTATTATAAGTTTATATTATTATAAGCAATGTTTGACTCATTAGGTATATTAGAATTTGTTTGTGGAATGATTTATCATTATTTTCATTTGATTATAAGTGAAATATATCTAACACATATATCATTGTTTTGGGAGAATGATTTAATTGCTATATTTTAATCTATCTTAAGTAAGGATTGTATTGAGAGTTTCTGAAATGTTGACATTATTTGTTTTCTGTTTGTTCTAAATGCTGTTTGAACTCATGATGCTATAATAAAAATTATCATCACTGTTTTGTTTTAATATAATTAAGAGTTAGATATGTGATTATATAAAGGATTATTTTAAATACTAAATTATTATTTATAGATTAGCATTCATTTAGCTAAGTATTTTATATTTATTCTTTTATGAATATCACTATTATTCAAGAGCATTATGAACATTTATATTAATTTTCTTTGATTTATATTTTATTTAGTTACAAATAATATCCAACTTCAGGACCCATATTTATTCTGTTACATAAGGCATCCAATGACAGGATTATGTTTTATTTAGGTTATTATTTCCCATTACAAATCATGTCTTTGTCATATCTGATTTGTTACAAATGACATCACCTTTTTATGTCAGTTATAAAATGCTGCCCAAATCTCCAGGGCAAATTTTTATTCTGTTACAAATGGTTCCCAAATCTACAGGGCAGTAAAAGAAGAGTATACTCTCATTTTTATTTTGTTACAATATATATTAATGATTTAAAATATTTAAATTGCAATATTGTTCAGGAGTCCATAAGAAGTTTGAACATTAAAAGTGACAGATCTAGACCATAATCTTTTCTAAAATTTACCACTCTACTATTGCATCAAACAATGGAGAGCATAAAAATTAATGTGTGAAATACAATTTATTCTTAATAATTCACTGTGGAACAAAGGTTTTTCCAATATCATTTTACAGATAAAAAGTAGGAAAAAATTGTCTTATATATTTTATTTTCTTAAGTAGCAGTTATTATTAACTAGAATTATTCACATGATATATAATTGTGAATGATCCACTCATTCATCAATCAGTGACATCAGTTATTACCAGTAATTGATTTTTCTTAGATACACTTTTATCATCTAATATTATTCACAAAATGTAAGTATGCAGACAATTTATTCAACATCTTATATCAAACATAGTAATGAAATTAATTATTTTTAATTCTGAGTTTACACTCAAAATGTGTGATAGTTTTTAACTAAGGTATAGATTGTGTTTTCTTGAAAGCATGACAAATGTTGGCATATATGTGATAATACTGACTTTTTATGTTGAGATTATGATATACAAAAAACATTATGAATTTTATTTCTTAAAAGCTATATAAATTTTCTAGTCAAAGCAAAGAACAATTACTGATAGAAGGCAAAAAGTAATAAAAATTTTATGATACAAATTAATCTAGATGATGATTTTTCTTTAGCTATCAACAAGTGAAGTTTACTTTAAAAAAAAAACTGCAGGAATGAAAAAAAAACCAATAATGGGAAATTATTGGGCTGTATAATGTGAGAAAAAAGATTAAAAATAAATTGATTTGAAAAAAACAGCATGGATCTTATTATAAAACTAAAAAAATAAAAGTTCAAGTGATATGGAATTCATTAATATTGTGAAGATTGGTGGCATATCTGATAGAGTAACATGATTGTGATGAAAAGATAGAATATGGATGTCCAAATGATTTTGATTATACCAAACAACATTTTCAAATTATCACAGGAGGTTTGAATATGCTAGAATTGGAAATTGATTAAAAGTTAAAGTATTGTGGGTAAATACAGCTATTAGGACAAAAATGATAGAGAACATATCATTGTGAAGTTTTCAGAAAAAATTCTGTATATTAAGATAATTTTTTAGAAAAATATCAAATGGAAATAGGCATAGATATGAAAGATCCATATGAAATTAAGGCAGGATTGGATTGTATTTGATTAATAGAAAATATGCATTTAAAAATTATAATAAAACTAAATAGATTCAACACAGGAAGTAATTAGTAAAATAGATGATATAGTTGCTTTTGCAAATAATGCTTTAGAACTTCAGAAAATGTTGCAAAAATTATCAGATTAAAGTAAAAAAGTAGAATTAAAGGTAAATGTTAAAAAAAAGATTAAAGTGATGTTAAGGGATTTTCTCAAAAGATGAGTTATAAGTTAACACTTTTAAATATCTTGGTCAGATTATTATTACAAATGGAAAGATGAAGCATAATGGATTAAATTAATATAGAATTAAAGTTGATTGAAGTGTTTTTGATAAAAATAATTTAATATTAAAAGGAAATATGGCTATGAGTTTTGAAAAGGAAGGTTTTGTAATGAATGTGTTATCAGTTCTTACTCACGGATTTTAAACCTGGACACTTATCAGAAAAACTATACAGAGACTTTATACTCCTCAATATAGCATAGAGAGATGTATATTAGGAGTAACAAGAAGAGATCAAAAATGATATACATGAGTGAGAGGAAGGTATTAATGACATTATTGAACAAATTAAGAAATTGAAATGGAATGGGGCTGTATATATTGTTAGATTATATGGTAATAAATGGACAGTTGAAATCTCAAACTGGTTTTCAAAAGATTTTAAAAGGTCTAGAGACTCCTTATAAGATGGATGAATGAAGTAAGGAAGTGTGCTGTAGTGATGTGGAGAAAAAAAGCTAGAAATAAAATAAGATGGATTGAGCTTGAAGAGATCTTCATCCTTCATTGGGTTGATAATAACCACTCTTTCATATTGCATTGCCAAATGTATACCATATAATACTAAATTGTCCAAGCACTTTACTACTGTTACACAATGCTTTAGTTACCACTCTTTTTACAGTTTACAGTTTTGATTGACCCAGCAATCTTCTTTTGAACTTTATATCTCCTAATATATAAACATAACTAAAATACCATAATCACTAACTTTCAGAAAAACATTTAGCTTATTATGGCTTGTTATTAAGAATATCAAAATTAAATGAGTTATCCTAATAAAATCTACTCAATGTGTATTCATAATCTCAATCAACTAAATCTCAATCAACTATAGTGATTTTCTCTAATTCCTTGCTTGATTAAAAGCAATTATTCTTTATATTGACAGACATACATGAAGTGATTACTTGAATATATATTGTAACATGCTAAAAATGACAATGATTTGGGTAATGATCAATATAATCTGAATAAAATCTAGTTTTATCAGGTCACCATTTTGTAATGAACTATAGACAATAATATGGGATAATAATATAAAAAGAAATCTTACTATGCCTAAAAATTGAAATGTCATCCATAACAATCTAAATTCCACATAAATATGGAGTGTCATTTTATAAAAACCTTAAAGTTGATTTGGAATTTTGTAATAATTACTATTTGTACACAGTCATCATTGGCAAGCATGGGGTAGCTACTTTATCACAATAAACTCATCAACACTTCTTTAACACTTTAAGCAAATAATTTTATTTATTATAACAGTTTCGACTGTACTAGCAGTCTTCTTCAGATCTACAACATAAAAAATTAGACAAATATTATATCAATACAACCAAAATTCTTATTTTTTATATTTTCATATAAAATTATAATAAAACAAAATAATATAAAGCAAAAACAACTCAATCCAAAAACTTTTCAAACCAAATTTTTTTTTCAAATCTTTTAAAAACCCAAAACATAAAAACTAAACTATAAAAAATTAAGAATAAAAAAAAATTAATAATAAAAATATACAAATTTCTCTAAAATTATTTTTAAATTACTTTTTAAAATTACAACTAAATAAATGTATTAAGACAATTCAAATTTTATCATCATACCATTAAAAACAAAAACCTTAAAACCCATTAAAACAATCTAAAATTAATACCAAAAATTATCATTTTTAATATAATTAATTACATAAATAAGACCAAAAACCCAAAAACAAAAATTAAAAAATTAAAATTAAAAAATAAAATTAAAAATAAAAATTAAAAAATAAAAAAATAAAAAATCAAAACAAAATAATAAAAATCAAAAACTATAAACTAAAAATCATTCTTTCTCCTTTTTTTTACACTCCCATTTATACTCTACTTACTTCATTTTATACCTTCATACCACCCCTTCAATTCCCTTCCTCATTTATACTCTAATACTCCCTACCATCTTTACTTACTTAACTACCCACTTATAACATTTAATATCAATACAAACTTAACTATCCTTAACTTAACTTTCATTCTACCTTCACCTTTCCCCCATCTTTATTTTTCATTAACCATTTCCCAACTTCCTTTTTTTCCATCAACTAGCTCCCTCTATTAACCACTTCTATTACTTAATCACCCTAAATTTTAATTCTTTACCCTATTAAGCTTTACATTTCTTCTCACTTTAATCATCCTAAACCTTGCTACTTTTTAATTTTACGCTACCAAAGTTCTTATTCTGCCTTCTCTATTAATGCTAGGCCTTATTCTCTTAATCAACAATGATTCTCCTATCTTCCTGTCCCTTCTACTATTTGCATAACTAATCATTTTTATACTTTCCTTCTCCAAATCATGTCCTGTCTCCATCATATGCACAAATACCAGTGTAACTTTTTTCATACGTATGTTGCCTTAGCCTTGTATATATAGAGTCTTTGTTTCACCCATATATTTATTTCTAACATCCTTATCTCTACACTTTTTACACTCTATCATATAAACCCCTTTAACATAACTCCTCTCTTTATCTATATATTTATTATCCAAAACCTTCATCAAATTTTTCCTCTTCTTATTCACTATTCTATATTTCACCTCATTTCTATATTTTACATTAAGCTTTTTAATTATACTATTAACCTTCCTAACTATTATATAATCACATACTCTTATTCCTATATATTTGTTTTTTTTCTATCCTTTCAATTACTCTTCTCTCATTCTCTTCTTCCTTTCTACATTTCTTTCTACACTCTCAATACTCCTCATTATTATCTTTTCTGGAAACTCACTATCTTGAAACTCCTTAAATATCATATCTATTTCCTTTTTATAATCTTCCCTATCTCTGCAATAATTATTTGTTCTAAATATTCTTGATATTATAGCACTAATTTTAAATTGCTTATCTACATCAGACTCCCAATTCACTATATCACCCTTCTTCATCTTTCTAAACACCCCTGTTCTCACTTTACACTTCCCTTTACTATACTCTTTTTTCATTATTATATCCAAATACACCAATTCATTATTCTTTTCCCATTCCATTGTGAATCTTAACTTCTTATCCAACTTATTAACCTTATCATAATACTTTTTTATTTGTCTTTCAGTCTTATTAAATATCAATAAGAAATCATCTACATATCTCTTAATTAAAATTGGTGCATTTTCCTTCTTCATCATAGCTTCTTCCATATCTTGCATGTAAATATCACTCAACACTCCACTTAATGCCCCTCCTATCAATAACCCTTCTTTCTGTTTATAATAACTCCCATTAAACTGAAAAGTAATATCTCTACAACACAAACTCATTAAATTTTCCAACACTTCTACTGGCATTTCTACCTCTTTCTCTCTATCCCTCCTATACTTATTCACTGCCAACCTTATTGCTTTTTTTACATCTATATTTGTGTACATAGGCACCACATCCATTTTCACCATTATCAAATTATACCTCTCATATTTTTCCACCCTTTCCCTAATTTCCTCCACCAATTCCCTATTATTTTTTATGAATGCCACACTCTCCCTATTCACATACTTTCTAAACATCTTTCCCAACCATTTTGATACAGTAATAATGGATTTTGATTTCACTACATCTCTACATTTACTTAATCAATATTTGTCACAAAGAAATGCCCTCAAGGCTGATATTCTTTTTCACTAAGCAAAATATGCATTAATAAATAATGACTCTGTAATAACCTGTGTACAATTATCTAACTCAGGTGTTGGTCATATTAGGTCATAACAATACTTCCCACATATGATTATTTAAATTGGTCACTACATTACACTAAAATACTACTAACAATCTATATTAAAATGTAACTTATCCAGATAATGTTTAACATGAAATAAAGCTAACTAGATCACCGCTCCAAACATCAACAAATCTATCACACTTACAAAGTAAACTGTAATAAAAAGTAAAATCGTATATTATTGCCCTAAAAAATGATGTGTGCTTGAGATATCTACTCAATTGACAATTGAATAAAACTAAATTGGACATACTTTATTTATTTAATATTATTTTTAGTAATTCAAATTTATCTTAATATTTAATGATATTCTATTTTATTTAAATAGATTAATTTTAAAAATAATTATAAGTACGTTTTTGGAAAATGTTTTATAAACCTATACACTATTTTAAATGTTGAAACAAAATAATCCTTTACTTAAATGTATACCACAGTAGAGTGATATGCAATGATTGCTACATTTATATTCTAAAATGAAATACCCCACAAGAATTTATTATCAATAACTCTATTAGCTAATTTAACATTTTAATATACATATAAGAAAAAGCCTTAAAATAAACTAAACCCTTTACAACATTAATAAAACACTCCATATCAAAAGTTTCAAAACATTTGGGCTGGCAACAAATCCATGTGCAAATACTTAAATTCATCATAACTATGGAACAATAATGTTACAATACAATAGTATTTTAGACTTTTGCCTTTGGGTTATTCATTATTGGTTATTGTGATGCATTTGGACATATGAGCTCATTTCATAAAGGTCACTACATCACATATTTCCTAATTTAAATCATCCTGACATATTGAAAAACATTAAAGATTAGTTTCTTGCAGGATTTATTTAATATCGCTATTACAGTTTTCTTTCGTTTTAACCATTATTATATTTTCTGGGTAGTGTGTGATTAGTATTTCTTATAATATCTCTGATCCAAAACATGATGTAAAATTAATAGATGTTTCCCCAATATGTATAAAAGATTACTTCTGACAGATAGGCAGTAGATATAATAAATAAATATACAAATTAACATTTTACAATTCCATTAAATAATTCTTTTGGTATCCTTAATAGCATTATTGATTTAACTTATAAAATCTTGACATTGTATTCGAGGTATATAAACATGTACTTGCTTTAAATTTTGGGTATACTTTATAGATGTTTAATAAAATAAGGATGAATCCTTTGATGGTGATGGGACTTTAAATCTCCATTAATATTTTGTGCTCTTTAAGGGCAGATATCAGCTTTGCTTTTTTAATAATCCATGCTATGTAATTCCTTAAATAACAATTTCACGATCACATATTTTGCGTTTTCTTTTATAGGAAAATAATGGTTAGTTGTATAAATTTTCATTTGGAAATGATTAAAAAAACATATATATATGAATACAAACGCAAGCAAATAAATCTTTTTTTTTTTTGACATAAAGGTTTCTTATGGTTTGCCAGCCACAGCACTCCATGTCTAATGTTTTCATAGACTTTGCTTTAATATATATATATATCTTTTTTTTTTTAAAAAAAAAAACTTCAATCATATATGTATATACTTATAAATTTATACCTGCGAAAATACAACATACTAATTATTTTCTAAGATATATGGATAAGCAATATTATTTAATAAAATACTGTTTTCAAAATTTGAGTTGTTTTGATTTCTTGTATCTATTTAAATGTTCTTCCTGTTTACTTTATTTATTACTATTATTATTTTTTTTTAAAATAGAATAAATCGTGCGTTGATTCTCAAATATATAATAAAATGAAACAGGTCTTTATTTCAATTTCAACATGACCTTTGCTATTTATCTATTAGAATTCTAGATATATGAACTACATTTATGTCTCTAATTTCTCTTTCGTAAAATTATGAGTAATTTCCTACTTTTGATGAAGAAAATAAACAACACATCGTGAAGAGTTTTAGCAAAGGAATGAATCATATATTGAACTTAAGCAAGATATCATTCGACAATTCCAACCATTAAAAATTCTCATACCCAATAATGAGTAAAAATTTAGATAAACAAACTTAAATATATATAAGATTAGAAGTAGTAGGAATAATCTTAGGCATATCCTTTCACGACAATTTTTTTCCTATAATGATATTATTAGAATTAAAACAACCATACTAATACTATTACTTTTACAGAAAACAAAATTTTATATTGAGTTTATCAATGGGACTGGCTTTAGGCTGCAAACATTATATGCAATATATTAACCTAATTCATCGTTTTACAATTTTCTTAATTATAGTGATAATTCAACTAACTGACAGTATATCTATTATCATTCAATTGCTTTTTTTTTAATATTTCGGATAGAAGAAATCTAATCTTTTTCCAACAACAATTTTAAACAAATATATATATGTAAGTGAATTCTTATTTAAATTACACGTGAAACAATAAGGGACCAAATTGGAACATTAAGCAATATAATCTGTGAACCAAATAACTCACATGAAAGTTTAGATAGATAGTATCTACTAAAACTTTTCTTTTGAATTTGATTGTATATTTGAGGAATAAATCACTTACTAAAATGAAGATTTATTTGAAAACCAGGCACTCTTCACAAACCTGGAACTTAATTGTAAATATAAGGGATTTGAACTCGGACTTTCAAGCACCCTTCAACTATCCACACTAACTCATACAACTGATACACATGACCACACATATAGAAAAGATAAATAATCACCAATATATGTATCCCATGCTAAACGAACACTCATCAGACAGTCCAGAATATCATCTCTCATATACATATAATACGTGTTCAGTTTATATTAAGATAGCATATCTTCATACTTTAATGGACAGGCTTCAATCTATTCCAACCTCAAACTTTTCAGCCATCCATATCATTAAAAACCTGTTGATGGAAAGCCCAAATCCCATGCTGATGCCAATATTATTGATATATACATGTTGACCTCAAGCTCTGACCCCTTACATATAGGACCTTATCCATTTAAATACACAGAAGAGGGATGGGCAGGATTCAAGCCTCATATGTAAATATTTGAAAACCAGGCATTCTTCACAAACCTGGAGCTTGTGTGTGGTCATGTGTATCAGTTGTATGAGATAGTGTGGAAAGTTGAGTCTGAGTTTAAATTCCTTATATTTACAATTAAGTTTCAGGTTTGTGAAGAGTGCCTGGTTTTCAAATATTTACATATGAAGATTGTATCCTGCATAAGGTCCTATACATGAGGGGTCAGAGTGACTTGAGATCAACATGGATATGACAAATGATGTTAGCATCAGCATGGGATTTGGGCTTTCCACCAACAGATTTTTAATGATATGAATGGCTGAAAAGTTGGAGTAGATTGAAGCCTGTCCATTAAAGTGTGAAGATTTGCTATCTTAATATAAACTGAGCACTGATTATATATATGTGCATGAGAGATGATAGTCTGGACCAACTGATGAGAGCTGGTTTAACACAAAATATGTATATTGGTGATTAATCTTTTCTATAGGTTTGTGGTACATGTGTGTCAGTTGTATGAGATAGTGTGGATAATTGAAGGGTGCTTAAAATGAATGCTTATAGAGTTAATAGCACCTTCAGTCTTTAGATTGCAAATAGAGATTGCATCAATATTAGACAAAATGATTTTCCTCTTCACTGACACTTAACTGATATTTATTTACCATTTATATCTTCATTCTACATTTATGACAATAGTTATGCCAGTGATAAACATTAGAACATTAAAATTGATATGTTGTGTCCTTTTAGGGTAGGACCTGACTTCTGAATCTATATTATTGTTGGTATCATCATCATTACTACCAAGTGAAAAGTTATACCTTCTCATCATTGTTGTTTTAATAAAAAATAGCTTACTTCTTGGTTTCTATAACGATTTCCATTTCTAGGATGGGCAGATTTATGATCCTTGACTGGATAATACCATTTTTGTCGGCTATCATAGAATTACATTTTTACTGTTTTAGTTTTCTATCTAAAATTTTATTATAAAATTTCTCTTGCATGATTAATTCACTATCTTTTAACTCATAGTGGATTTTTTTTACTAATAATACAAACACCTTTAAATTCCTTTTGTAAAATTCTTATCTTATTTTCAAACTGGCTCTAACTTGTGGTCTCTGGTATTCAATTTTATTATAATATCCTTGACCATTACCTGTGTCTTAATTTTAAAAATCCTTTCAAATTTCTCCAGAGTTAGCTCTAGTTTATGTTCTACCCTTTTGATATCTTCCTTCAACTCTCCAAATCTCACATGTTTCTCCTCAGATTCTTTCATTTCAGCATACAAATCCTGCCTAAATTCTTCAAATTTTGCATTCGATGCATTGAATCTAACATTAATATCATCTTTCAATTCCATCTTCTGTTCCTCCAATTTTTTTAGCCTTTCAAAATTCTTATTAACTTCTTTCTTTTGCTCATCAAAATTTATATTTGTTTCTATTTTCTGCTCTATAAAATTTTTATTAGTTTCTATTTTCTGCTCTACAATATTCTTATTCAGAACTTCAAAATTCATAATCATTATTCTCAATAGATCTGAGACCCCCATCTCAGATCCTATTTCTACATTAGTAGTCTCCATATCAATATTTAACAAAATAGAGATACAAGTAATGAATTATCATGAACTACACAGAAAAATAATTTATTGTCGACAAATAATGGTTTATTGTTAACATCTATCTTTGGATTAACTTCATCAATTAAGGCTTCTAAGAAAGTATACTCCCAATCATTGTATTAATACACATACCCTATTTTTATTCTGATGGGATGATCAATTTATATTATTGAAATCACCAATGATATTTTTCTTATGTATATCAAAATAAAATATTTGCTACTCCAAAATAATTTTTTTGTAGGTATTTATGCATGATTTATACCTATTTCAAGGGTTAATGGATCATATTTGAGCCACATAGTTGGGTGTCAAAAAAATTTGTAATTGTATGAATGGGGTGGCTAGTTCATTCCAGTTATATACTTAAAGTGGTGGTAGCATGATAGCCGCTAGCATCAGCTGATTTATTGAAAATTTTTCTTTTTAAAATATAAGAAAACTATACACATAACATTTACAAAAGTCCCACAAGTTTCTGCTGCCTAACTTCCTTTTTAAAATGGCATATTGCATGTTGAAATCAGACAAAATTTGAATTTTTTATTAATATTTTTATGAATAGGGTTATTTAATTTTTTATTCTGCTCAGTTTACTAGATTGCATGAAGACAAAGGCAGAATTTTTTTTATCAGTCAGACTCATTATTAAAATGAATTAAAAATATGCTGATGATTCTAATTTCAAGGTCTTCGTCCTGATAAAAACATAATTAGAATATCAGGTCATAAGTATTCAATTTTAATTTTGTAATTATTTGAATAGTATTTTAATTTTTTAAATTATTTGATAAATGGTATAATTTATTAATGTGCTTGCATTTGTATTGGTGTGTCTGTGTAGTATATAAATTATAGAATATATAAATTATATTTGTATTCAAATATAACAAAAGTGGTTTATGTATAATGTAATTGTGGGGCTCTCATACAAGTTTGAGACAAGCTTATTTTATAGACATAATGATTCACAAAAGGTTTAATAATTTATTAGTGCATTTGTATGTTAAGTAATGATATATATATATATATATATTATAGAGCAGTGTAATGTAAATTTTAAGACTGATTATCAGCTGAGCAGAAAGGTTGCAGTTGATAAAGCAATCACAAAATTTACTGGGCAGGGTACCATGTGAAAATATAAATACTTAAAACCAATAAAGAAGGATTTCAAATGATCTGTGTGTAGCGATAGTCACAATAGTTATGAATATATCATATGGAATTATATGCAGGCAAAGAATCAAGTCCTTAAGTTTTCCTATGCCTTGGTATTCATGCTGTGGAGTCAGTAGTTCAGTAAGTATAATAAGATAGCATCACTGGTGTACATAAAGAATGTAAACATCACTGATTTACACAAAATATATAAAATGAAGAGATGAAACTCATTTTATTATTGATACAGACAGTAGCTTACAATTTCTAATTTTAGATAGACAAGAAACCAATTGCTACGATGAAAAATGTATATCTACTTTTTGGAAATGATTTATTTTGTATCTTTTATTAGGATGAATGTTTTTCTTATAGACCTTGAGATTTGTTAACTTTTGGGGTACAAGATAAAAATGAAGAATCCTTATGCAAGTATTTTTGTAGATTCTGAAGCTATGGATTGTCTCAGGTAAGAAGTATTATATATGGTTTGAATCAGAATTTTGTGAGGAATACAAAGAAATTATCAATAACAATGTAATTTAAACTTAATTAATGATAAATTAGAAATTATGAACAAACAATAAAATAATAACTATTTCTGATATTGACATTTCCCCCCCTTATTTTTTTAATGATAATCACTATTTGTCTTAGCCTTATTGTTTTCCTTAGTTTTTCTCTTTTCTGTCAATATGTAGCACTTTTCTCTAACATTATGAAAACTGAAGTTATTGTGAAAATTGTGTCTCAAGTCAGTTTTTTAAAAATTCAATATGGTGCCAAGTCCTTTAAACTAGTTTTAAAGTATATATTCATTGTATGAATATAATTAAATGAATTGAGAAGAGAAATCCTGTGACCAGTGAAATGTATGTAAGAGAATTACTAGATTTAGAGATTCTGTTATATCAAGTCAGACATAATATTTCATAAAATGCAAAATATTGACATACTAAAATAAAGTTTTATTTGTGTGGATGGACTTTAATCTCTCACTCATATCAATAAAACCTAATGAAGTAATCAAATGATGAATAGTTCTAACTCTTCATTAGATATTAGACTTCAAAAGATAAACACTTATGATAATTGAATGAAGTAGGTATAAATTCGTATTAAACTATTTGTCAGTTAATTGTTCACTTATCCTTATCTTCCTTGGCTATAGCTTATAGTTATTGTTGTTATAAATTAAAATAAATACAACACTTGAATTCTAATTAATAAAACAATGATGATAGTTTATTTGCATTACCTTAATAATGAACAAGTAAAAGTAAGATATGTCATAGAAAATTGATTTGTTCAAATTTAATTGGTAAAGAAAGTTTATCATAATTATTATGACTTGTTATTAAGACTATCAAAATAAATAAGTTATGCTAATAAAATTAATCAATGATGATTCATAATCTCAACCAACTGTGGCAGTTTTCTCTAATTAATTACATTTACACAATTATTCATTATGTCAACAGACATACATGAAGAGATTACTTGAATATATATGCACATAAGAGAAATCTTTACAATTAACTAACACTTTATAACATCAATAAAACATTCACTATCCAAAGTTTTAAAACACTTGGGCTGGCAACAAATTCATGTGGAATACTGTAACTATGGAGCAATAATATTACAATGAAATGGCATTTCAACATATGCCTTAGGGTTATCCATTATAGTTTCATCATGAATGAATCTGGATATAGTAGCTCATTTCCAAAAGGTCACCATATCATATATTCTCTAATTCAAATCCTACTGACATAAACATCTGGATATATTGAATATCGTCAACAAATAGTTTTATTCATTTAATATCGCTATTACAATCTTCTTTAGTTTTAACCATTATTATATTTTCTGGGTAATATGTGACTAGTAATTCTTATAATATCTAGAATCCAAAATATGATGCAAAATTAATGGATGTTCCCCCCAATATGTATAAAAGATTGTTTCCAACAGATAGGCAGTAGATATAATGAACAAATAAATACATAAACTTTTTAAAATTCCATTAAATAATTCATTCAGTAGTATGTCAATATTTTTTTCCTATCCTTAATATATTATTGATTTCACTTATAAAATATTGGTATTGTATGCAAGATATATACATATGTACTTGCTTTAAATTTCAGTATACACTTTATAGATCTTTAACAGAATAAAAACAAATTCTTTGAATGCAATGGGAGCCATATTTCAGTTGTTGTTTAAACCTCCATTAATGTTTTGTGGTCTTTAAATGCAGAGGTCTTCTATTTTATTAACATTCCTTAATTAACAATTTCATGAATTTATACATTTCATTTTTTTTATAGTAAAATATTGGATAATCATATAGATTTCCTTTTTGAAATGATAAAAGAAACATATATATGAATACAAACTAAAAACATAATTTTTTTTTTTGACAATAAATTTTCTTATGGTTGCCAGCCAACTCTCTCAAGGTCTACATTTTCATAGACTTTGTTGGATGGTTATTATTATTATTATAATAAATAGTAATTTTTTAAAAAAAAAGTAACTTCAATCATACATGTACATACATATAAATTCATACATGTGAAAATACAACATAGCAAGTATTTACTAAGATATATGGATAAGCAATGTTATTTAATAAAATACTGTTTTCAAAATTCAATATGTTTTGATTTTGTTTATTAGTACTTAAAAATATACTAAATCTTAATGTACTTCCTGTTTTCTTCATTTATTACTATTTTTTTATTTAAATAAAACAAATCACAAGATTATCCTCAAAGACATAAAATGAAACAAGTAAAAATTTCAATTTTAGCATGACTTTTACCATTTATCTATCAAGGTTTATGAACTACATTTATGTCTCTAATTGTATTAAAAGTAAACATGTGCATTTTATTTTTCTTAAAATTATAAGTATTTTCCTTTTTTCAATGAAATACTAGATTAGAAAATAAACAAAACATTATGTAAAGTTTTATCAAAATAATGCATCATATATTGAAGTTATGTCAGATATTATTAGGCAATTCCAACCATTAATTTCCAATAATGAGTTGAAATTCAGATAAAAAAATTTAAATACTCATATTTATATATATAAGATTAGATATTAAAAAAAATACTCATATTTATATATTTAAGATTGGATATGATTTAAATACTCCTAGATGGTATAAAACATATAGATATAGCTTCATGTAGATATTCCAAATATATAATGAAAGTTTCTTTCAAGCTATATGTTTTTATGAATTAAAAATACATTTATAAAAATTTTTCAAAACACATTTTAAAATATTGTTTTTAAATTGATATTACAAATCTTGTTAGTATATTTAAAATGAAAAAATCAAAAATAAAAGAAATTAATTTTTTTCTTTTTCTTTATAAAAATAAAAAATTTAATGAAAAATATTAAAATTGTATAATGTAATATTTTAAAAGATTTTACATAATTTCATCATCATATATATATAATTGCTCAAACATAAATATATCAACCCAGTATTCTACAAAGTAAAAGAATTTAAAATACTTTGATGTCATTAAGTAATATTATGGATGATATTTATAATTACAAAATTATACTATAATTTTCTAGATTAGTTGAATATCGAAATAGTAAAAGTGAAACATGTAATATCATAAACATATATACTCCTTTTCATTAAAAAACAAATAATATAAGAACAAACTAATAATATACTAATAGCTTTCAAGTTAATGAGTAATAACAAATATTACCCATAGTGATATCATATTTGTTATATAAAGATATAACAAATAAAATACAAATAAATTGCCATTTTTTTGTTCTTTTCAACTTAGCTCAGCTTTGACAAAAAAAAATATAAAATTTATATCACTCTTTCTTCTTTACTAAATTTGTTTATTATTAAACTGATTTCATTTGATCAATTTTTGTACATTAGATATCCACATTTTCATTATTTACTATGTTTTTGTTAAAGCACAAACTATGAAGATTGTATTTATAAAATTTATCTCAAGCATAAAATAAAACAAAAAATAAATAAATGAATACACACCAAAATTTATATATATAAAATAAAATACACATATAAAAAACATGCAATGTAATATTTTTCAAAACTGGAATTTTTCCAATTTCAAATAAAAAAATAATCCATAATACTTGAATCATTATTTCACAAAATTTACTTAAATTTTATAAAACCTATTTTCATACTAGAGTTTATCCTATCTTTAAAATATTATTTAATTTCATAAAAAATTACAATAATTATTTTCTATTTTCATAAAATGTTGTTTAAATTCAAATCAAAATTAATTAATTATTATACAACATGAAAACATGACAAAGATTATAATAAATAATTAAAACATTAATAATTAGTTCTAAAAGGTATAAAAATTTGTTCAGTAAATGTTTAAAATAAAATAAAAGTTATAATTTATATATTAATTATTATCATCATCACTGCTTCCTATTCCTTTGTCCATTTTTTTTCCTCATGTGTCATAGCATCAGCTGGGAAGCGAACCTGCTAACCCAGGACAAGTGCTTGTAAAGCAGCCATCGCTGACCTCTTGACCACCAATGCTTGACTCCTTTGTCCATTTTGATACACATGCATATAGTTTTGACAACTGCTTGTAAAGCAGCCATCGCTGACCTCTCGACCACCAATGCTTGACTCCTTTGTCCATTTTGATACACATGCATATAGTTTTGACAACTGCTTGTAAAGCAGCCGTCGCTGACCTCTCGACCACCAATGCTTGACTCCTTTGTCCATTTTGATACACATGCATATAGTTTTATCCAGAAAAAAAATGTATATCCTTTCTAAAAATAAATTAAAGTTTATTATTTAAGACATTGCTAAACATAAGTATATACATAGTATATATATATAGCCTTGTAACAAAATAAAATTATTTTTCATATATTTATACATTACTTTTAACTAACTTCCCTGAAAAAAAAACATCTTATTTTTTAATGTCTATGCTTACATATATCAGAAAAACATATTTTAAATAATATACATATATTTCATTTATATAGTCATATTATATACCAAATTAATGAAAAGAAATTTAAAATTGAAATAATAGTTATAGAAATGCACGCAAACACTCATATTTTTATCATACAATAATGCAATTAAAGGCAACAAAAATTCTAAAGCTGGAATTTAAGGTTTAATGCTTTTGCATTTGTTTTATTACTCCTGACATATGATCATTACATTTTTTATATAAAATACTAATTGTTTTAAACTTTTAATTGGTCTAATATTGTATCATAATATTATGTGATAACATATTCTGGGAGAAAAGTGTTTCAATAGTAAATCATGAATATTTTGGGGGAAAGGTTACAAAAATATAAAATTTCTTTAGATGATTTATAAAAAATGAGCTTTTTAATTGAATGATATAGGAATTGTAGAACAAAGAAAGTATATAAACTATGCTAATTTTGAACGTCCTCACACCTCTTTTTATGTTATCCAAAACCCATAAATATAATTTTCACAAAACAACTTTTCAATGTATAATAATGACTTCAATTTTTATAATTTAAACACTGATAATGAACTAACTTACATATTGCAAATAAAAATAAAATAAAAATATGTCTATGTAAAAACTAAAAAAAATAATTTGAAATAATGTTTAATACCAGCTTCTTACATACTGATAAAATCTCATTTTATCAGCAATTCTATAATATTGAAAATAGAGAAAATAAAATTACTTATGCAGATCTTTCAATACACAATTTGACTTTACTGTCTAATATTATAGTAGCCAGTGTCTAAATTTGAGATAATTTAATGAATAAATGTATATTAGTCAACTGATTCATTATTCTTAGAAACACATCTGCAACAACAATTCTACATTTAAATGACAATAATCCTGATAATTATCATATAATATTTGCATATCAATAATTTTTATTAGTCATTCATTAGACTGGAGATTATTCAATAATAAATAATATTTCTGTAGTGTAATTTACACTACACCACTATCATACAAGGTATGGACTGAAATCATATCTTTTTCACATGGATTTGATCATATGTTTATGATTATATCTCTTCATAAGGTGTAATGTTGTGATGTGATGCACTGTGACTTCTCCATATATGGAGTCAGGAATCTCTCAACAACTATGCCCAGAGAAACCTGTTAACCATCTTAACTCCCCTTCCCATTCAGCACTCTATGTTTTCTCATATTCTTCTCTATCCTGCTCCATCCGATTTCCACAACATAATCTTTGTTGACTCCATAGCCTTTATATCTAAATCTCCCTTATCTTTTCCCAAACCCAGCATAAAAAGCAATAACCCACTTTCTGTATAATCACTTTGTTTATATTTATTCTTCCACAACTTCATTATTTGTACTTTTTTTGCTTTCAGACATTCACATTCAATTAACAGATGCAGAATATTTTCTATGCCTTTCTTACACAACTTGCAGACTAAATCACCCATATTTTTCCATTTATGTGTATATTCCCTTGTAGCTAAAGATCCTGTTTGAGCCTTAAACATTAAACTACTTCCCTTGCTATTATCAAAATTAACTTGCACCTAATATTTCATTTACTTCTATATATATATATATATTTAAACCTTTTTTACTCTCCATACTAGCCCTCCATCTCCCTATTCTTTATTAATGCATCTATTCTTTTATCCCATTCCTTAACATTATAACACTCAACATTTCTCCTAACACATTCCACATTTTGTATAAGTATATTGACATAAATTATTTATCCAAATCTTCTACATATCACATTACCTTTCTCACCTATTTTGTTGCCTGTCCTTTATTCATAACCCAATTAAATACTATTTTGGCTATTCTTTTATTATCCATAAACTGCAATCTTCAAACATTTTCATTTTGCTTTTTTGCATCTCTTGTATAAAAACTTGACCATCCCGTTTCTTCTTGAATTGTCTCCTTTTCCATCCACACATCTGCATCTAATGCATGCCTTCTTTACCATATGTTAACCCTGTTACTGGCACTGCCTTTCATAAAATTCTAGTTACATCATATTTATTATATGAGAGCACTGTTACTTTTTTATCAATCCCTTGTTTTTCTTAGCTTTATTTATCAATTTTTCTCCCATTCCATATCTTTTCTTCTTATTGCACACAAAAAGATGTCATCCACAAATAAAAGACCTGACAATATATATATTCCCTTGCCACCTATTAATGGTATCTCTACCACTCTTCCTAATCTTTCTATTGCTCTCTCCATTTCTCTCAAATACAACAAAAACAAAGTAGGTGACATAGAATACCCTTGCCTTAGTCCCACCCCATTTTAAACTTTAACTGATTCTATATTCCCTAATTGATACATATAGTAATTATTTTCATATAATTTCTTAATAATATCCACTAAAGCTCCATCCATTCCCAAATTTACTAAACTTAACCATAATCTATTTCTATTTACTGTATTATATACTTTCTTTATATCTATAAAAACCATATATAACTGTCTATCTGTAGTCTTACTCATATCCATAAGTTGTGTAACTACAAATAAACTATTTTCTATATGCCTATCTGATCGAAAACCTCCTTGCATTTCTCCCACTATATTTATTTTTTTCCATGCATTTTGAAATCCTTCTAGCCACTGTATATGATAAAACTTTATATAGCACTGATGTTACCGCTAACAGTTTATAATTATTGTTTAGCTTTCTATGATTCTTACCATTTTCTTTAAATAGTAGCCTTACTCTTGTATTACTCCATCTACCTGAAAAATCTCTGTTCTGTGTCATCTTATTAAAACATGATAATAGTTTTAATTTTGCCCTATGCCCTAAATTCATTACCATCTCTACTGCTCATCAATTCAAACCTCTTGCCTTTCAACTTTTTAATTTCTTATCTGCCTCATTTAGTTCATTTTCTGTAAACCTAATATTCCCATTACTATATGCTTCCATGCTTGCTATCATTCTGTCCTTCATATCTAACATCTTTTCTATATCCACTACATACTTATTTCAAGATTATCTTTAATTCTTCTCTAAAGCTACACTCTATTCCCTCATCATCAAGTAATACTATTTCTCTCTCCCATACATTCCTTTTTTAATGTATTTCCAACTTTTTTTACTCCCATCTCTTCAACAATTTACTATTCAATTTCATTTTCTTTCTATATTTATTTAGTTTAGCCAACTTTTTTTTTCTAAGTACTTTTCCCATTTAGCATTAACATTTTTTTCACTTTCTTTATTCTTAATAACACCATTATATTCTCTGCATGCTTTTTCTCTCGCTTTTACACTTTTCTATTACTTTTATTCTTCTGAATATTCTCACCTAAAACTCTATTTGCCACTTTTTCTACTTCACCACACCAGTCCTTATATTCATCCCCAACCAACTCTTCCATGGTTTCTTCAACTTTTATTTTGTACTTTTCTAACTTATTCTTATCATTCACTTTCCATCCACATATTTCACTATTCATTTTACTTTTATTACTATTTTATATCACATTATTAACCATTTCTATTATAAAGAAGTTATGATCTCTATTACACACTCTCTCTTCATTATCAAACACCTTAATTTTTTGTACTTTATTCATTCCCTCTTTCTCTACTAATATATAATCTATTGTGTGGAATATATTACTTTTAGACCATATGTATTCTCCCTCATAAATATTTGATAAATTTCCAATGCTCAGATTCACTCTCTGACAAACCCTGTACTCACCTTGTATGAGAGTGGTGTAGTGAAAATTACATTGCATAAATTTTCATTATTGTGTATGTCATTTCTACTTTAGATTTAGTTTTATTTAAGACAATCAATTTATATTTTTAAGACAATCCTATACTACTTAACCGAATTGTCTCATAAAAGTTTTATTTATAATTAATTAAGTATACAGATATTTTCACATTCAAGACTCACATTTTAATTAAATTGAACATAAAAAGCCAATTTTTCTCTAAAAATTAAATTACAAAAACAAGTTAATAAAATAAAATTATAAATTTGCTATATCTTTAAGGATCCTACACTTATTACAAATGGTAGTCTTCTATAACTTTTAGCCACTTTTAAAATTCTTTTTTATAACTATAGCTTGCTATATATCTAAATCAGAGTGAGACATAACAACTAATATACATATCACATTTCAACAAAGATATGAAAAATACGTTTTAGTAGAAAAATAAAAATATATAATTAATAAAATATTATATATTATCTAAGAAAAAATATCTAATATAATCATTTTTCACAAAATTTATAGGGTACCAATATTTTGGACAAACATTATAAGTCTGATTTAAATCAAAACAAATAAAAGTGCATAATCTCATATTTGCAAAACTTTTACCAGCACATTATATGCTAAAGTTAGAAATTATTTGGAGTATTTCCTAGTATTTTTTTTCAAGAGCTTATTTTTCAGCATCTACATTTTGGGGCAGTTAAAAATACCCAACAACTAGGCAAATAAATGTTCCTTAAAAACATACAGACTGTTGTTATAATTTTCATGGATGGCAATCATTTTTACCAACTAATTTTTTTTATAATCTTCAGTGACCTTTATACTAAATAATCCTAAAGTTACAAGTAAACCTTCATGCATCATCAATAGGCACAGAGTTTAAGAAGTTTTTATATTGCTAATATTTTTATCATTTTATTAAAAACTTCCAGAGATAGACTAACATTGCAACTCAACACACAAATCATCTGTGTTGCAATTTATTTTAGATGAGGTGTATTTTATTATTTTCACTAATAATACCTCCCTTTACTATATCGCATCTATAAAATAAAGTTTAACCAGTTTCTAGAGTATTTGATTATTAGCTGAAAAACTTTTTCACTCTATATTTTTTTTAAATATCCAGTATTCATAATATTATTCTTATTGTGTACATGAGGGTTGACTTCATTCTTAATCTCACTTTACATTGTGCATATATAACTGTAGACTTGATTTTTTAAAATCACTTTACAAACTATAAAGGTAGAGGTTTTATATAAAATATTTCTCAAGATTTTACCACTGTCATAATTATGAGTTAGAGATAGACATATTAATTGTATTGTTTATAATATGACTTTTAGATGTTAATATCTTACCACCATTTCTTGTTATTCTTAAATTAATATAAAAGCTGTTATAAATCTGTTGATCATAACCTATAATGATTTGTTGGACTCCTGGAAATTCAGTAAATTTGTCTCCTTTAAGGTGAATTGACTTTATTATTATAAAAAAGTTAAAGTTATTCCAAATTCATCTTCAATCTGCTATATATTTATTTTCATTTTAATATTATATACATACTGTGCAATGAAAATGAGAAAGACCTTTTATTTGCTTAAGCATGATATGCTTTTTTAAAAAAAACAACAACAACAAACAACTCAGATTTTATAATATTGGGTTTAAACACCTTTATGGTAAACATCAACATATAAATACTTCAATAGCCACAATACCATAGTTCATATTTATATTTTAAATATAATTATGTTCACTTTTATTTTTGACAAGTGAAAAGTTAATATACTCAACAGTAAAACAATGGATGATACAATTTCTATCTAAATAGATAAAGACACAACAGAGTGCTATTTTCAACAAATTCTGTTTGAAAATAATGTTTATCAAAATTGGGAAAATAAATAAAAAAGATTGTATTTTTGGTATTACAAACTAAATCTCAACCTCCAAGTAACAAACATATATTCTTTAAATGACCTTATTCAACCAAATATGATAATCCCGGCAATGTGAAAAATGGTCTTTTAGTTGCAGTATTAAATGGCATCTGTTCATGGCATATAGGCAAATACAGAGATTATTTAAAATCCTTTTTACATTTCACTGTTTAATTCAGACTCATTCTAAACTATTAGCTGAAATAATTAAGATTTTTTATATTTAATTAGTTAAACAACTGGTAGGAGTTTTGGAACATAAAAAACTAAAATAGAAATTATGAAAACAAACATTATCAGTCCATAACTAGATAAAATAGTAATAACATAAGAAATGACTAATATAGCTGAATCAGGTATATCTATATAATAGTGTATGTTCCTTCAGCAATATATAATTAATGTTTCTTAAATATATTTGAAAGCTATTGATATGTGGTGAAATAAATCCAACAACCTTTTATAGTGTGACTTCCCAATGTAGATAATAATTATAATAATATCTTAAAAAACAAAAACAGGCAAATCAAAATAGAAAAAAGACAATAACAAAAAGTGTAGATCCTTTAGGTAAAGAATTATTAAAAAGGAAAAAATGATATTTAATATAAACCCAGTATAAGAAATGGGATATCACTGAAGAATACCATATGGCCCTTGCTAACACAATGCTTCTCAGAATCAAATCTCTATTTTATTCTATTGCTGCTATTTATTGTAAATCTGACTAATTAATGGATATTAAATAGTATCAAATACATATTTAATGTTATTTTATCCATATTCCCAGATAGTTTCTGGCTTATAACATCATAAGTGATAAGCTTCTATCTAGATCTAAAGCACCTGGATCTATTATACTTAAGTATTATATCATTGATTTCCCAAATCCATATTACTTAATATTAAGCTCATGAAAAGAAAAAAAAACATTTTTTTTAGAAAAAAATATTAAGTGATCTGCAGAAAAACAATTTATTGGATTCCAATAAATTATTTAGCAAAATATACTGCTTTCAAACAAGTTTCATGATCATTATCAATAAGAATTTTTCATTTATTTCATCTTGCTCTTAATAATTTTTTAATACTAAATGTCAAAGACAAGCTATAAAAAGTGATCTTGTTATAATAGAAAGGAATGTTGTTATATTTATGTTTTATATATATTTTTTTTATGCAGAAGTCATTATTAGAATGGACTATAGAACATGAAGAAAAACTATAGGACATAAAGTTTCTGAATTTATATGTTCAGCATGAATGTCATACAATTGATTTATAATATACTTGTCCATGTGCAAAATGTAATATACCCTGAATCATTAATGCTGACCACTCATAAATTGCAGACCTAAAAACATTTCTGCATTGAAATCACAAAGTATGCAAGTTTGATTTTGACTGTAAAATGAACATAGGACTTATGCAATATTGAATACAAGCACACAGTGATAATTAATATCATTAAAATATTCCATGACAAAATTAAAAACAGACCTACACAAAGAGATGAATGATCCTAGATATTGCTGCACTAAACATCCAATTCAACCCACAGCATAAGTAAAATTCATGTGAAAACATATAGAGTAAGTTTTGCACCATCCAACCCTAAACTACTTAATTAATAACACTAAAGACAAGTTGCTCCTGAAACAGATTTTCTAGGTGATGTACAAAACCATATAAAATAATACAAATGGCAATGATGTTTACTTTGGAGAATCCCAAGCCAATTTCTTTTCAAGGGTGCCCTATCACAGATAGCAAGTACAATAAGGTTAAAACCAATATAGAAGTTAAATATAGAGTCTTTGAACATAAAACCAAACATGGTCACATTTTTGAACCCACAACAGCTAGCTAGCAATGTCTGCTCCAAGAGAAATGATGTAAAAAACAATGTCAAGGGATCCTGGTACATTACCAATAATATAAATGCTATATATAAGAAAAATCCTGCATCCCTCTTTCAAAAAAGTGGCTTATGTAAATCAACTCATTTACATTTTATAATCAATGTACTATAAATCGCCACTTCTCTAAATCACATAATGTTTTTGAATTATTGGTATGATTATGACTATTTGTTAGGTGAAAACATGCTTAGCATACTATGTTAAAAGAAGTTAGCATATTATTTTTTAAAAACCAATAAATAAACTTCTCTTAGCATACGCATTATATGTGTTTATAATTGAATTATATTTTTAAAACTGAAAGTTGTGGGTTCGCCTCCCGGCCGATGCTATGACATATGGAAAAAAACAACAACTGAAAGTTTGAAAATAAATGGTTAATTTTATTTTAATAATTAATTAATAAAAAGAACATTCTATCATTAATATAAACAAAAAATGTATAATGTTCAATGTTTAATTCAGTTTCGATAATCCAATGTTCATTTTCACATTTCTTTGAAAAATTTCCTTTTATGTAACTATTTCACTAGTGGTCGCTTTTTAGTTTTCTTTTATAATTTCTTGGGATCCGCTTAAGATTTTAATTACCAATATAATATCCTATAATATATTGAAGACAACTCCATTAATATCCTCTTAATTTTTTAAAATTATGTCAGCAATACAAATTTATGTTTTTAATCATGGCATTTGCTTGCAATCTTATATATATAGCATGAACATATATATAATTTTCCATTATATATATATATTATCGTTTATATATTTGTGATCGAGAGCGAAATATGCATTAACACATGTGTCTGTATTTATTTAAAGGAATTTATCGCATGTTTAAATCTCTAAGCAATAAAATGAACATACATTAAAATCTTAATTGAAGTTTCGATGTGAGATTTCTCTAAGCAAATATTATATAGCCGTATCTTGAAGCTGAGTATGTTTTTTTTTTTATTACAACGATTGCTAGTTCAATTTATTACCTGTAATCGCTATTGATCAGGTGAACGCTAGAGAGTTCTTATTAGAAAATAAATAAAATGAAAAAAGAAATCATTTTGTTATATGGATCCAAAACACTTCTAACATTTCAACTTAAAAATACCTTTTGTTTCTTTTATAAAAATTAAAATGAAATATTCCCTCAAGTGTGCCAAATTCTGACCTTTAAAATTGAATTCTATTATCCTTTTTTTTTTTTATTAAATAAAAAATCTATAAACCATAAAGTAAAAGGCCTTGAGAGAAAAAAAAAAATAAAAGGAATTTTTGATTATAGATATATTTTCATTTAACAAATATTTAAAATGAGGATAAAACCAGTAATAGATATTTTTTTGTTATATATATATTAAAAATATAAAAGTTAGTTTTTATAGTAAGAAAGCTATCCAACATGGCTGTAATTATTATTTTTTGGATTGACTGAATTTCGATTTTTAAAATAACACTAGTCAGGTTTTGGCCGGTCATACGATATCTAGAATGAAAATAACAAAATTGATCCTCATTTTAGGAAATCTTTAAACTTTTGCATCCCTAAGTGTACTAACGTCTATATTAAATCAAGCAGGCCAAAAAAACAAAACAAACAAACAAACAATTAATAATAATAAAAAAAATTCTGATTCACCTTAGTACATGGATATTAGCAAAATTTATCAATATAATATAGTTTCTTGTAAATAAGATAGAAGTAAAGCAACCTTAAATAGACAACTGTATCATCATGAAAAAGAAGTCTGACTTAATCAAGCTAGTCAAGTCTAAATTGGTGGTGATTTAGTCTCTATACTCACTAATTAAAAGGTTAGCTAGTTTGGTTATGACTATCACTTTAAAAAAAATTTCAAATTGTAAATGGATTTGAATGACCGGTCACAGACATAGAACAAGATGCAGTAACCAATACATTAGTGATACTATGTATTCTTTAAGGCAGCAATGCTCACAAGGGCCACCTAGACCATTGGAAAACACATATTTTCGATTCATAACAATAGTAAAATTAAAGGTTGGGGTCACCACAACATAAGGAATTGTATTAAAGGATCGCGGCATTAGGAAGGTTGAAAGACACTGCTTTAAGGTAAGTATGTATAAATTCAAATATGACATTAAATAAAAAACATTAAAAGTATAAATAGAACAGCAAGTAATAATCAATATTTTTTTTATTTATTTACAGGAACAATAATTATAGCTTTTATATTTAAAATGCAGATAATTGAAATAGTAAAAAAGTGTTTTATATAAAATTAAAATATTAGCATAATGTAATGTAAAATAATTTTATAATTTATTATCTTTATCTAGGGTATTATTTTCATTTAAGTCTGCTGCAGAAAATGTTGTCATCATTTTATTTTTAAGACTTCTTATTTGTAGTACAGTTTCTTACAGAGTACTATAATAACATTGAAGTTAACAGCTACGAATACCTTGGTCAGATTATTACTACAGATTGAAACATAGTGGATGAAATTAATCATAGAAATTAAATATGCCTATGTGTTTGAAAAGGAAAGTTTTTAATAAATGTGTTTTACTAGTTCTTACTTCTGGATCTGAGACTTGGACTCTTAATAGAAGAGCAATACGAAGACCTCAGACACCTCAAAGAAGTATGGAAAGATGCATTTTGGGAGTAACAAAAAGAGATTGAAAATGAAATATATGGGTAAGAAAACAAACAGGTGTTACTGACCTCATTAAAAAAATTAATACACTGAAATGGAGTTGGGCTGGACATATTTCTAGAAGAGATGATAAGAGATGGATAATTGAAAATTTAAGCTGGATTCCAAGAGTTTGTAAAAGACCCAGAAAGAGATCACATGTGGGATGGTTGGATGAAATAAGAAAGTGTACAGGGGTAATGTGGAGAAGAGAAGCTAAAGATTGGAGAAGATAGATTGAACTTGGAGAGACCTTCATCCTGTAGTAGAGTGATAATGGTTGATGATAATGATGATGATGATCATTTTTAACTAGTAACATGAATTAAACTACTATAAGAATTACTGATATATTCAGATTTTTTGTAATTAATAAATAAATAAGAACAGTCTATTGAGGATAAGATGAAAAGATCCTGATAAAACTAGAAGTTGCTAATTGGTTGATTTTCATTTCAACACTAAGGAAAAAAATGCATAATTTTATATTTTTGCAAAAATGCTTTATTATAGTTATTAAAAATAAAATATATTTATGTTTCAACTTAGATTTTTTGAAATATATTTCACTTTTAAAAATACAAGTCAAGAAATTTGAAGTAATGTTATACTGGAAGCAGTGATAATTACAGTTGTGACACTTTATCAATTGGCAGTGAATCTAAATTTTTATATTAATTTAATAAATATAAATCTAATTTTTAATTTTAGACAAGTACTTATAGATTTGTTATGATGTTATAATAATTTATTCAGGTTTAAAAATTGGAATTGATTCAATAAATATTTTGTTAATTTTTTTTTCAAAATCATTATGGCAAAGAACCAATAAATGTAAAGTCATTGCCATTACATATTTCACATACACATATATATATAATATTTGGAAAATTCAAATATGATTTTTTAAAATTGTTTTTGTTTGTAAACTTAAATTTATGACAAACCCAAGCCTAAATTATTAATCCATTATGTTAAATAAAGACTTTAAACAATAAAATAAGTGTTGAACTATTAACTCAAATCTCAATAAGTATGGATGGACAAAATTTTCACACAGTTCTAGCTCTTTGAATGGGGGTTCCAGCATGAATCAGTATGTAGAAAATAGATTCATGTATGTAAAAATGTTATTCATATCCAGTTTAATTTCTGGAAAAAGTATTACAGTCAACTATAATATTAATAATTTTTGTATTTAAATTGTGAATTTTTTTTTGTTAAAGTAAAAAATATTTTTTGTTACAGTTTTGTATATGTAGTAGCATCTATATTCTCTGTGAATCCAACATTAGATATAGAATTTGTATACTTCAGTATAAAAATCTTGATTTAATGAATACCTCTCATTCTGAATTGTTTGATTATATCCCTCTTTTCAAATGCATTATTTATCACAATTAAAAGTAATAGCAAGCAAAAATATGACCAATCACTAAAAAAACAGAATTAAAATATACATGATATAGGCAATGTATTATGGATACTTACAGTAAAGCAAATCATGGATACTTAAACATTATGAACACCCTTAAAGATGGTTAATCTTAAGATATTTTAAATATTACTCATGGAATATGACATGGAAACTTTATCATTATAATCAAATTGAACATTGTCCTGCATAGGTAAATGCATTGAAAGAATGGTAGACTGTGGATCTTAATGTCCATGGACTATAGTCCTGCATTGTTACTTTCAGAATTTGTATTTTTATGAACCCCAGAGCAATTAATTATTCCCTTATTTTTAATCTTACTTGGTTTAGTGTAATGGTAGCATAATGAACTACTGATTTCAAGATCTATGGACTATAACCCAATTTTGTCACTTCTGGTGCTTGAATTTAATGAACTACTGATGTGAAGATCTATGGACTATGGTCCAATTTTGCCACTTCTGGTGCTTGAATTTAATGAACTATTGATATCATGGACTATGGCCCAATTTTGTCACTTCTGGTGCTTGAATTTAATGAACTACTGATGTCAAGATCTATGGACTATGGTCCAATTTTGTCACTTCTGGTGCTTGAATTTAATGAACTACTGATGTCAAGATCTATGGAATATAATCCAATTTTGCCACTTCTGGCGCTTGAATTGTTTTTATAAACTTCTTAAGAATAAACCAATTAATTACTTTTTTATACATTTTACAATAAAGGTTGATTAATTTTGATACATTTTAGAAATTTATTAATGATGTATTCACACTGAAACTTTATTAAGTGTGATTGATATATTCTATATATTTATTAAAAAATATTCAGATTATAAAAGCATAATCATTAGACACACATTGGAAGAAAAGGGCTACAAGAAACAAATTTTACATTCTTGTGGTATATCATTTGTATACCTTATTTTCTGAACTTTTGAATTTTATATAAGTTTAGTAGAAAAATGAATATATATAACATTAGTTTATTTGTTAATTCATGGCTTAAAAATTTATTAAGCTAAATATATATATTTTGAATTAAATACTTTCATGGATTGCTACTATAATAAAGAACAGAAATAGATTATATCCATATAAACAGAGATCACTTTTTGTCTATTGATGTTTCCAGAAAATTATCTACTAATTGATAATTCTATTTGAAATTGAACAGGTTTTCTCCATTAACGTATAATAACTCCTTTTTTGAACATGTTTTTGAGTATATATTATCTTGGATGAATGGTAGTTATTTTTAAAGTCAGTATATAAAAAAACATTGAAAACAAGTTTTATAATACATATAAAATACCATTAATATGAAACATACATAAATATTCCAAGCCTTTTTGGATTTGTTAGTTTTTTTGGTTTTCAAAAATAAAACTTTTATCTTTAATGTCAAGCGTTGTTAGCTGGGAGGTCAGCGCAACTTCCTTGCAAGCAAGCAGTTGGTTGCAGACTGTTGTTGCGGGTTCACCTCCCGGCCGATGCTACGACATATGAAAAACAAAAGAAAAAAAAACTTTTATCTTTTCATCAAAACTCAAACCCAGCTAAGATAAAAACAAAGCAAGCAGTTTCTGAAACTAGGTTTGTTATTTTATAGATATTTTCTGATTTTTTATTGTTTTAAACATTTTATTTGAAAATATATGTAAACATTTATTTATTTATTATTAAAAGATTAAAGATCACTTTTAAAATTTTATTTTGATAATAAAAAATTTTGAATAATATATATTTAGATTAATGTAATGTAAATGTAGTGTTAAATAATTAAAACAATGATCAGACTGTTTTGCCTTCAGATATTTTTGCTGCCATCTGAAATTGGTTTGAGTGCTAACACTACTGTTATAATCACATATTATATCTTTTAAGTTTTATTTAAAATAAATTGGTTTAATTTTATTTTTTATAGAAATTGAAATTTCATTTACAATTTTTTATATTTGTTTTCAGTTATATTGAATTAAATGTATTTTATTTGTTTTTGTCTCAATTATGTAATAAATAAATAGTAATTATAGTAACCAACATTCAATATATTCTACTTAATATAATATAACCTTTATCATTTTACTGTATATTTTTTATATATTATATAATTTCTTTTCCTCTAGCAATTTATTGCCAATAAAGTTTACTTTAAAGCTAAAATGATTAAAAGAAAATTACATTTAAGCAAAAATGAAGTTTAGAGAATTCAAATATGAAATGCTTAATGTAAGTAACTATTTGAAGCCGATAAGGTTTGAAGAAAGTATTTTTAAATTATTTATAATGAAAATTATCACTGAATTCATCAGGCTATAAATAAATGATACTTTGTATATCAAAAAGAATCAAGAATAGAATGGATCCACTTATAGTTAAACTTAATTTTTATAAGTTCATTTTAATGAACATTGATAAAAATTCAGAGGGAATATAATATGTCAGCATGGGGAGAGTGATTTATTTTTCTGATAATTTCATGGTTACAGTTATTAATTTCTATTTGGTTATTAAAACAATGTTATTGAAAATGTGATTCTGTCTTCATAATTATAAAATTACTAATGTCATGTTTTCATCTAGCTAATATATTAACTTCAGTCTGAATTTATACATCAAAAACTTAAAAAAATAGGTAGATTTAGCCTATTTTTGACTTTTTGTTGACATACAAAGTCAAGTTTGTTTATATGTATACATTTGGTTACACTAATTTCATGACTATATATATATGAAAAACAAAAAAACAAGTTAAACTTGCTAACGCTTGTATTTATGATCAATAGATGGCATTTTACCAAAAACACCGTCAAGCATATGTTTGACGTTTATGTAAACAAACATATGCTCGACGGTGTTTTTGGTAAAATGCCATCTATTAATCATATATATATATTGTAACAGAAGGTGGATAAGTGGTTAATAAATAGTGCAATATAGTCTAAATCTCATTTTTAGCTAGCTGAATTTACTGTAATAAAAATGACAATAGATTATTTAATGATAATGCTGATTTCAAGTGTAGGTAGAGTAATAATTCTATTTATATTATTTTAAACATGTTAAATAATTATTAACCATGCAATTAGGATATAAAGATAAATATATTATCCATGTAATTAGAATATAAAGTGGAATTTTATCATATCTCAGCTTACTTTCTCACTAAACATTTCTACAAGTAATGCCTGAAATTAAATCTCAATTATAAGAGGTATAGTATCATTCTATCTACATGTAATAAATGTATATACTACTTTCAAAAATAACTGAGTGTGACAAAGATACATTTAACTATTAAATGTAAAACACTATTAGGAATTTTGTTTCACTAAAGTAAGCAAATGAGACTTTGTTATCTTGGGGAATAGTTTTTAAAATTAATTAAATTTAATAAGTATGTAAATAAATCAAATATGGATGTAAAATAAAAAATAAATGTCTATTAACAGAGTGTAATAACTTAAATCAAAAACAAAAATATACAATTAATTCCTTTTATATGTATTAAATGGATCATGTCCTGTACATAAGGGGTCAGATTGACCTTAGGTCAACATGGGTATGACAAGAATCTTGGCCTCAGGGTGGCCTTTGAACATTTCATCATCAGATTTTCAATTGGATGGATGGTTGGAGTGTGGAGTAGATTGAAGCCTGTCCATTAAAATATGAGGTTTGGCTATCTTAATATATTTGAGCACTTATAGCATATATGCGTAGAGATGGTAATCTGAGCCAACTGATGATTGCTGGTTTAGCATGAAATAGATATATTGGTGATTATTTATCTTTTCAGCATATTTGTGTTCAAGTGTATCAGTATTATGAGATAGTGTAGAGAGTGGAGGGTCGTGTGAAAGTATGTGCTCATATACCCTATATATTACAATTAATCAATGTAGGCAGGATATATATTCTAGATTTATATAAATATTTTGTACTTTATCTCATTCTTCTGCATTCTCTTGGTTAAGAGTAGGAAAGTATATAATAATAAAATATCTTCTCAGTAATTGATGTATGAAATAAAACATGAGTATTACCAATTCTAACATTTATATCTTTTATATCTATGCATATTATAAAATTCATGATTACTAATTACTGTACTGGTTGTGCACATGTTTAAGTATATGTTTGTGTATGTGTTAATAGAAAACATGTGTGTTCAATATAGGCTGTCATATAATCATGTACTAAAGTATTATAATAATTATGTATGCACTAAATGCATAGTTTCCAAACATATCAAGAACAAACACATTTCACACTAACCACCCAAGGAACATTTAAGATTGTCTAGCCCATTCTCTAAAGCCTATGATTCAATAAACATTTAATACAAGTACATGGTTCATAGTACATCTGGGTCTCTTTTTACATGGATTTATTTAACACGATTTTGAAGTTATGCTATTCATGTTTTTTTGGAAGTCGAACTCCGATAATGCGCTATTACTTTAAATAATAAATTTCATGCACTTATGTCATATTGAAAGTAATAGCACATTGTTGGAATTCTACTTTCATCTTAGTAATTTCAATATTTTCAGTGCTTTATAATAGTAAGATTTTATGCAATAATGAAATTAAAAATCATGATTTCCACATTTTATGTATACACACATTAAATTTTATAAGATTATAATGTAAATTTGTTTAAACATTGTGTGTGTTAATTTTGCATTTTAAATCATATTCTGTTTTTGCTTTTTAAAAAAGAATGTAATCAATTATTAATCATTTAGTGTCCACAAGTTTATTTTTAAAAGGTGAGTAATAGCAGTGAAACGAAATTTGATTTTTAAACGGAATTGAAAATTAAAAAATTAAAGACAAAAATAAAAGTTTAGATACAGAAAAAAATGTAGAAAAAGATAATGAAACAGAAGTGGAACCTGTTCCTTTCACTGCAATAATGATTTGAGAAGGTCTTCAACTTTCTAATCAGTTGGCAAATTATTTTCTTATTAATGACACTAATCACGAACGTGCTCTTAAATTCCAACAAGAGCTAAATGGTTGTATGTCTGGATATTGCGTTCATAAACAATTAATAAAATCATCATCTCAAAGATTAATTACTAATTACGTTGTCACCAGAAAACCATTAACACAACATGAGAGTAAAGTTGACGCTAGTTATATTTCCTCTTGTAAAGAATCTGATTTTTTATCAGTTTGCAAACAAACCTGTTTATCGGCAAATAGTGATAATAATTAAAACATGTATAAAAAATGTATGCATAAAAAAACATATTGTTTTGAATAAAATTAAATATTATAGTTAAAAAAGTTTGTCTTGTATCAATTTTTTTCAAATTTGAAATTTTTTATTAGTCATATTTTATTTTCTTATTTTTTTTTTTGCGCAAATTTTAAAGTAATTTTACATTGGTGCTTTGCTCTTACGCGATTTTTGAAAAATCACAGTCCATATCCCCCCTTTTTCAAGGTAAGTTATGTCTATTTTTGCACGATTTGGTTTGCGCGTTTTCTGAGGAACCTATCTATCACATAAAACGAGATCCAGGTGTATATTATTTAAAAATATGGAAGTGCAATGTATAATCAGTTACCACTGCCAAAATAAAATTGAATATCAGTTCATTTCAAAATTATTTTAATTTATAATCAGTAACAGGATAATAAGATTTCTTGAGGATATAATTCCTTCACTGTAAAAATATTAAACACTACAAATAATTGGAGGCATTCTCTTCTAAATTAAGTATGGTTACATTAAAATGTAAATTTTTTACCACAGAATTACTGAATAAAAAGTTTTAGAAATTCACAAATCATTTTAATATAAATCAAGCAAAAATAAAAATTCGTTAAGCAAATATTCAATCCATACTAGGTAATGTTTTGGCATCCAAAATCTTCAAGGAAAATGTGTGAATATAATTTTTATTTTCATATGTTTAACTAGCATAAAATATTTTGCTGATAATGATAATACTTTTTAGTCATTTATTTAACTAATAAGTTCAATATAATTTTCATTTACAAACAGAAATACACATATACACATTTAAAAAAACATGTTTTTTTTTGTTTATTCTATAATTTTAACAAAATATTAATTAATTTTCTGAATAAAGTATAAAGTATCAGATTTTAAAAAATGTCAAAACATAACTAATTTACCAATTTTCCTTTTTGGGAGATACTTCTTTGTTATTTTCCTGTAGGGTTTTTTTTTAAACAATAGGGAGAATAAAACCTACACTTTAAAAATATAATTATTAATGTCAGCAACTTAGTTATATAGTTGTGTGCAAAGATTTTAATAATAAAAACTGGCATGTCAGGATTTGGATTTTTTTTCCCTCTGGGTATGTGAAAATCATTAAATTATTATATAGGAATTTTCTGTAGAGATTTACTGAAAATTTTAATCTTAAAGAAAGTTAATACAGATGATATTATATTGCATAAAATTATTTTTTTAATTTATAAATTTTAATTGTTTTCTTAATGACAATACCTTAAACAGATAAATTAATTATTAATAATAACACTTTAACTAAGTAGGTAAATAGATATATAAACAGCTCACATCTAATATTTATTTTTATATGTATCAATGCCAAGCTTCCAATAGGATATAAAATATTATCTACAAGAGAAAGTGCACTTTTCAATAATTCTTTAAATGAGATATTTATTTTATATAGAGCGCGATATTTTTATAAACTGTAATAGTAATAATCAGCCATTAAGCTAATGCACATGCGCTTTATAGTTAAAAATTCACAAAGCGCATGTGCATTAGCTTAATGGCTTATTATTACTATTACAATAATTCTTTAAATTATTAACATAATTTTTTTTCTAAACTATGAGCCTTCAGTCAGTTAAATGAATATTATTTTGCAAAGTTCAATTAGCTATTTAATAAAATTATTTAAAATGTTTGAAGAATTTATTGAACTTTGAAAAGAATTTCCGGGTCGTTATTTATTGGTTCATTACTATATTGCTTAATGTATTTAATAATTTTATTTTATATAGAATGTCTAAGAAAATTTTCTATTTTATGGTAGTGAAGTGTCTATAAATAAGTTTTTCTTTTCTGGATTGTAGGAAATTCTAATTTTATTAATTTAGCAGTAGATATTCATGGAATAAAAGATATGAAAATATGCCAGAATAAAAAAGCATTCGCCAAGTGAACTCATTATACTTCAATATTAAATAAATAATTATATGTCTTTGACTTTTAACCTTTCTTTATACATAAGTAAAAAAGTGCCCAGTTATAGCAAAAACCACTTTTTTTTTTTTTTTATAACTATTGATTGGTTTCATGTCAGCTTTGTGTATCACATGATAAAAGTTGGGAGAAAAATCTACTTTCTTAGCAGAAAACTATCTATGACAATTTGAATTATTAAAACTGAGGGGAAAATCAACCATCTTAACAGAAAAGTATGTTACAGCATTAAAAATTTATATAAAAAATAGACTTTCACATAACCCACAACTCTCAGTGCCATCTTATGTTACTGATCCACCTGATCACACAATGTTGAAAAGATAAATAATCACCAATAAAGGTATTTTGTGCTAAACCAGCACTCATAAGTTGGTCCAGATTACCATCTCCACACATATATACAATCAATACTCAGCTTTATATTAAGATAGCCAATCTTTATACTTTAATGGACAGGCTTCAAACTACTTCAACCCATAACTCTTCAGCCTTCCATTTCACTGAAAATCTGTGATGAAATGTTCAAAGCCCACATTAGTGCCAAGGTTGTCATCTTACCCATGTTGATGTTTAGTCATTCTGACCCTCATGTGCAGGAGAATAATCCATTTATACATGCATATGCAAGGGATGGGCAGACCTTTTACACACTATTTATATAAATTAATACATTGTACAGGCTTAACAGCTGCATTTATATAATAAAAAGCTGTGTACTGATTGTATATATGTGTGGAGATGGTAATCTGAACTAACTGATGAGTGCTGGTTTAGCATGAAATAATTATATTGGTGATTATTTATCTTTTCAACATGTGTGTGATCAGGTGGGTCAGTAATATAAGATGGCACTGAGAGTTGTGGGTCGTGTGAAAGTCTGAGTTTGAATCCCACATATGTTACATATATAAATGCAGGTGTTAAGCATCTACAATATATAAAAAAATAGACAATTATAAAATAATTTTCATATTTTTATTTTAAATTATTTTCTTGTAAAGGTTTTTGTCAATGTTTTCATTTCCATTGTTTCGATTTGAAAGGATCTACTTACAGAAATATGAACAATATCAATAAAAAAAATTTGGAAATATCAAGAATGCAAAAAACAAAAGGGCTCCAAAATTGAAAGTCAGAGTGATAATTCTCTTGAAGAAGAAATGGCTGAAATTAAAAAAATAAGAAGAATGGAAACAAAAGTTAATTTGATTGATGATTTAAAGTGTTATTTTGACCAATTAAAGAAATCAATGGAAATTTTATTTGATAAATATGAACTTATTAAAAAAATTCTTATTTATAAAAAAGAAAATATGAATATGAGAATGCTAATTAAAGAAAATAATAAAATTAAAGATAGACTGCAAAAGCTTGAAGACTATAAAAATAAGCAAGCTCAATTAAAATTAGTCTCTTCTATTGAAATACATGGTTTAATCTCTAAAGAAAATGAAGATTTGTTCGATATATTTAATTTGCTTAAGAATAAATGAGACATGAAGGATTTTAACAAAAGACATATAACTAATATAAGTATAGCAAAAAATAAATTTATAGAAAGAATTCCTATCTTAAAAATTGAATTTAAAGATATTATACGCTCAAGAATGGCTAAATAAAAAAAGATTATTTTTAAAAATAAAGACACTTTTAATATCTTGATTACACAAGATAAAGGAGATATATATATATATTAATAAAGCTTTAACAAAAATAAAAATAAAATTATCATGGAAAACTAAAAATGTAGCAAAACAACAAAATAATAAATATATATCAATTAAAATTTTAATGGACAAATTTTTTTGCAAAAAAAAAAAGATGGAAAGAAAAAAATATATAGAGAGAATGAAAATGACATTAGTAATATTTGTGGTTTCTATTTTAAATGTTTTGAATATATTCTAATACAAAATAGTTAAGCTTATACTATTGAAAGACATTGAAGATACTTATATAAAGAATTTTAATACATTTGAAGATTGGGAAGTAGAAATTAAAAAATTTAGTATTGAAAAAAAGTATTTATAATATACTTCATGTTAACACAGAGGCAAAACCAACACCACTCAGTGAAATCCAGATTAATCAATAGATGCAGGAAAGTTTTTGCATAAAATCCCTATATTTCCAACTAGTTTCTAGCTTGTGGCTTTTATCAGTGAGGAGCCTTGGATCTGAGAGCACTGAACTTATCGTAAGATCTAAGTGCAGTGCTCTCAGATCTAAGTCTCCTCACTGATGAAAACCACAAACTAAAAACTAGTTTGGGGATATTGGATGGGTAGATACTAGATAGGAATTTCATGCACAAATCTTCCTTCATCCATTGATTACTCTGGCTTGCACTGAGTGGTGCTACTGCATGGAGAGTTTTGCCTCTGTGAAAAACAGCTTGTGTAATCATAAATAATGGTGATCATGTGATGTTTGATGGTTTAATACCAATTCTGCCTATATGTTATCCATAGAAGTATAAAAGAAAATTGAGATGAATTAATTTCAACACTGTACTCTTACATTAACTTGATTGATTTTTAATATTAACAGAAACAAATATAAAAAAATGAAGAAGTTAAACTTTATAATAGTATAAATTATTAAAAAAAATTGCATATTATAGAGATCATAAAAAAGGTGGAGGTATGTCGATTTTTATTAGAGAAAATATTTTTGTTGAAGAATTGGAAGCCAATTTTAAGAGCTTTGAAATGATTCATATAACTTTTGAATTAAATAGCAATAAAGTTATATTACCAGAAATAAAATGTTTATAGATGAATTAAAACTATGATTAAAATGTTTTAGACTAACTAACAATGAAATAATACTAATAGGTGATAAGAACATTGATTTACGTAAGAAATTCTAAAACTGTTGAAGATTATATGGATGCATTAGTTACTTATGGCATATTTTGTCATATTAAAACATAGCAAAAGAAGAAATTATAATGAATAATGGATAGTTTATTAATATATTAATCATATTAATATAACCCTAATGAAAAATAATATTTTAACTGCTATTATTAAATAAAAGATTGTTGATCGTTATTTTACATTTCCACAACATAATATAATATCAGAACTAGTGGAAAATAAATTGATATTATTTTACAATAAACTAGTTAAATTTTTTTTACAAGAAATTGACTGGAATAAAGTTCAAAAATAAGGCATTAATATTATGTATGACAAGTTTGTAAAAATTTTCAAAGATGTATACAGGTAATATTTACTAAGGCTGTAACCTCAAGAATATGTGCATTAAAATGCGATAGTAGGACCTCTACAGGTCTTAACCACATGTTTACATTTTGGAAGAAAAGAGGGGAACCCTTCTTTACTTCAACCTACTTTCTATATAAATAGGTGAAGCTGAAGCAGTTAGATCTGAGAGCATGAAGCTATTTAATATCTCACTGATTAAGTCCACATTTCTTATTACACATTAATACTCGTGAAATCTTTCAATTTACGAGTCAATGGAAAGATCTTATAGTTAGAAATCTATTACGATAATTTAAAGTTGTAATTATAAATTTATTTAAATGCACATTGATTACTAAGTAATATTTACTAAGGCTGTAACCTCAAGAATATGCACATAAAAATGCAATAGTAGGGACCTCTACAGGTCTTAACCACAAGCTTACATTTTGGAAGAAAAGAGGGGAACCCTTCTTTACAGTAAATCACAAGAAATCACTGTGATTAAAAAAAAACAATAAAAAGCTCCATATTAATTGGATAAATAGAAAATATTGAAATTAATAAAAGAAAAAAAACAATTTATAAAAAGAATCAAAATCATGATTTATTTCCTAAACATAAGGCATTAAGAAATAAAGTTAATTCTATGATAAGGGCAGAAAAAGATTATAATAAACTTT
This sequence comes from Epiperipatus broadwayi, assembly GCA_028023455.1. NCBI lineage: Eukaryota > Metazoa > Onychophora > Udeonychophora > Euonychophora > Peripatidae > Epiperipatus > Epiperipatus broadwayi. The sequence goes on from JAQFVV010006351.1 coordinate 2,798,555, forward strand.
TTAATGAAAATAGAGGTGACATAAAAAACTTGGAGAAAAATAAGTAAAATATTATTAAGGAAATCAAGTTCTATAAATGATGAAGATTTTAAAAAAATATTTTAACATAAATGGTAGTTTTCTTCTAGCAAATACTTTTAATAAGATATTTGTAAAAATAATTAAAAAACTAAAACAAATTGATCATGATAATAATATTTTGAAAACATATAATAGTAAATCTAATTTAGTATTTACACCAAGTTTAAGTGAAGAAGAATTATATGAAATAATAAAAGAATGTAACGATAATAGAAGACCAGATATAGCAATCAGAATGGTAATCATAAAAAATAATATTGAGATTTTATCAGATATTATAATTTATATGATTAATAAAATAATAGAAAGTACTGAATTTCCTACATTGTCAAGAACATCTTTCTATCATCTAATATGAGTATTGAATGTCTTTAGAAAAAATTAACTTTATTTAAATATTCCAAATACATTCAACTATTAAGCACATCAAACAGGTTAGTACATACACAATGTTTTGAGGGATATTACTCTTCCCTCTTTTTCAGGAACTGCTGGCTTGGCCAGTGACAGTACTAGCATGGGAATTGAATTTGGACCCTTAGATTCTTGTGTATTGAATTTTAAGGTAATGCTCTAACCAACTGAGGGTCCAGGTTCGATTCCCATGCTAGTACTGTCACTAGTCAGGCCAGCAACATGTGAAGAAGAGGGGAGAATAAGACCTCTTGAAACATTGTGCATGTACCAACCTGTTTGATGTGCTATTACTAACAGTTGAATGTATTTGGAATATTTAAATAAAGTTATATATTTTTAAAAACACTCAATACTCATATTAGATGATAGAAATAGTCCAAACAAGAAATACAAGTGAAATACCATCATTACAAAACTTCAAGAAAACACAATATAGTAAGACCAGTTTATAAATCTGATGCTAAAAATAATTTTAATAACTATAGAGTTATATCTACTCTTCTTTCAAAAATAATAGAAAAATATATTTATAAAATAATTAAAAAAATTTAAATTAAAAATTATGGATTCATAGAAGAAAAAAAAACACAACTATGTTATTAGAGAATATTATAGATAAAACTAATAGTACATTAAATGATGAAAAATATGTAACTGTAATTTTTTTAGATTTTTTAAAGGTTTTTGACATTAAATTGATTCATAGTTTATAAAATTGTGGAGTTAGAAAAAAAATGCTGTTTTTTTTAAAGAATCATTTAAATGATAGATATATTGTAGCAAAAATATCAACTGTATTGAGTAATAAGCAAAAAAATTATATGGGGTTCCTTAAAACAGTGGTCTTCAACCCCTGGTTCATGGACCAGCACCAGTCCACAGAAATTTTCTGCCAGTCCATGCTAGACTGGAAGGAAAGTTCGTAATAGCAAAATAATAAGATTTTAAACTTTTAATTAATATAAACAATTTTTATTTATTTTTTCATTGCAACTGCTTAAATAAAATTAATTATAAATCCAAATTTTATTTAAAATATTAGATAATTCTATAATTACTAAATAATAATCAAAGGAATTTATCTGAAAATGCAATCTTTAAAAGATGAAGCATCAATCTCATGATAATTGCACCACTCCTTACATGTCAATTTCTATTCCTAATAGGCATTTCTGTATTGCGTCAGCTCATTTATTGGTCATATATAGCAAAATTTTTTATTACATTTGTATCATCTTTTCATTTTGTGTGTGACATTTCTTTTTGAAATTGTAAACTTCACAAAATGGAGACAGATCAGTGATGATGCCTTTTATCGAGAACATAAATTTATTATCCTTTTTTTTTAGCAAAATAACATCTTTATAATGGTTGTTTTATTTCCATGTGACACTTTATCAAAACAACTTTTCAGCTCAATTTTTTCAGTGACTTTACAGGTGGTCCTCAGGTGATTTCAAGAGTAAATGAGTAATGCAGTCTGGTGTTATTTTAATCTCATTTTTACCCAATTAAAAAAAAAAAACAGAATGAAAACAAAATTTAATCAATCATACATAAATTAATTTGTTTTTCTAGTTATCACAGATATTTATTGGGGGAGAGAGGTAGAATTAAATTTCTTATTATTTTCCTAAAAAAAAAAAATCAAAATTAAGAAGTTTTTTATTATACAAACTCCATATATATATATTGTACCCTTTTGTTTAGGTTAGAATGGATTATTTCTAATAATTTACTGAAAAATTTTAAATTTTGAAGTTGGGTAAGGGATGATGTATGTTGTGTGTTAATAATCTTTGAATAATTTAGTTAAGGCAAGTAAAATAATTGATGTATAATATTAGGTTGGCATTTGTAAGAAAACAGTTAACTAAAAATTATTATAAGATTGTATGGTTGGGAGAACTGGACATAATAAATACTGATTTAATAAGTCTTATAAATAATAATTAGGGTAAATTTTAAAAGTAATGCTTTAAAGTTAAACAAATAGATTTAGTAATAATAATTGTATTTAATGGCTATATTTTAAAATCATTTGATTAAAAAATAATAATGTGGGAGAAAAGTGTATTTTTTTTTGTTTTATAATATTAAAATAATTATTTAAAATTATGCTATAATAGTGATTATGTAATATTTTATAAATTAAATTATTTCTTTTAATTTTATTTAAATTATTAGCATCTTATTTAGTTTTGTAACTCACATGATGCACACCTGTGTTCGAAAATAAAATAATATTATCTGTTATAAATGTTAAATTGGATTTTTAAAGTGAATATAATAAATAAAATCAGATTTATGTTTTTTGTTGAAAATAAATATGTTAAGTTTAAAATAAAGGTAGAAATGGTAATAAATATTAAAATGTGATTTTTAAAAGTTATTTTAGAGTCTTTAGTAAGTGTAAATAAAATGTGAAAATTAATTAAGAATTGAATAATATAATAAAAATAAATATTTAATAAATTATTATTAACTTTAACTTTAAACCAGCATTCATGGTCTCGGATAATTTGAGGTAAGGATTGTTTAACAGACCAATCAGAGTTGGAATCAGCTGGAGTATTTAAGAGCTGTTCAGGTTCTAGCAGACTATTATTAAGCTGTTATCTCATTCTACCGATGTATTATTATAACATCATTAGTATTTTTACAATTTCAGTAAAGTAGTTAGTAGCATAATAATCAATTTTATTTAACTTCAATTTTTATAAAAATACAGTAGTTTATTATTACAAGATCATGATATGGAGAAAGAGGGCAAAAATTAAATAATTCCTTATTTAGCTGATCTGTTTTTGTTCAATTTGTCATTAACTTAAACATGAAGAAGTCATCACTAAATATAAAAAAATTAATGGAAGTATTCAAATGTTATTATCATATAAAGCATATAATTTTGCCTGTGTTGATAAGTCATATTGATTTACGACTAAATTTCATAAAAAGAACATCCTGGAGAAAATATATAAAAAAAAATTCATAAAAAATATAAAGTGAAATAATATAATATATTTTATAAAGAGAATTTATTTAAAATACGATGGAAAAATGGTTTTAAAGAAAAAAACTTTTAAATTTGACCAAGCAATTATTTTATAACATTGAGATATTTCTTTCTGAAAAAATATTAGAAATATTTTAAAACTGGAATTGTTCCTAGAAAATATAAAAATTAAGATCATTTGCAAATGTGACTTATATCATATTTTTAAAAATATTCTAAGTTAATAATTAAAGTATGCTGGACATATAGAAAGTTTCTGAATTTATTTGGGAAAATAATTTAAGTTATTAACAGACATTGGAGAAAGTATTGTTTGTATCAGAAAACATTGAACCTCAGTAAATATGGAAAAAATTACAAGAATTTGAAAAAATATCTTGATGAAGAGTGTTTAAATTAGATATTTACCTAGCAATAAATACTTAAGTATCTTAAAGTTTTTGGAGATAAGAAAAATATTAATTATATTAGTTTAAGTCTTATAGAATAAAAGTAAATGTACCATATTTAACTTGAACTGTCATTTTGGATTATATTTTACAATGTTAGGAGTGGAGCATGTGTGATTATTGACATCAAAAGTGTGTTATTAATGTTTTTACCAGAAGAAAGGACACTTCCTGTAATGAACTTATTATCAAGAAAAGAACATTTCATTGCAAAAAATTCTAATAAATGTTAGCGTAAATATGGTTTTATAATTTTTTTTTACTAAAAGAAAATTCTAGTAATGTTATTCATAGTATAAATATAGCATAGAAACATAAGACATTAAATTATTTACTAACTTAGTAATTAAAATTTTACTGTAAAGAAAAAACTCTTTAATAGTAATTTTTATTAAAAAAAACTTAATATATTTTAAAGTATGATAATGTCAAATAAATGATAATAAAATGTTTTATTTAGATCGTGATCCAGAATATATCGAATAAGTAATTGTCAACAGAAATTACTTATGGTAATAATGTAAATTATTAATAGTTTTAAAATGTGTTTTGTTATTTTGTGCGGATGTATGGATGCATATATGAAACAATACCTACACATAATTTATCATTTGTTTAGTTATTTAAGAATATGCATAATTTTAGTGATATCGTAAAGATATTTAAACATAAAAGAAATATAAGTATATGATTCTATTATAACTGAATTGGATGTTTTAGTTGAATAATTTAAAGTATTAAAAATATGACATTGATTTTGATTGTTTATGCTTAAGTTTGAGAACTATTAAAAAATGAAATAATCTTGTCTTATTAGTTAGTTAGACTGCTATTCAAAAAATGAATTTATTTGTTATTATAGAAATGAGAAGATGAATTTAGCGATGTAAAGTGATGAATTTTAAATGCTAAAATCTTAGTATTAGGTTATATAAGACCAGGATAATATTGTATGTAGGGTTTATTTACATGGGAAGAATATACTATATTGATGTTTATACAAGTATAGCTAGCATAGCCCTATATCTTGTGTATATTCATGGCAGTGTTTATTTTTCTGTGTTAAAGATTAATGTGCCATAGTGCTGAATAAATAGCCTGGACATTATATTTGGTAGTAGAGGTTATTAAACAAATAAGTTATACCTCATTTCGCGTACACTGTGCCCATGATGGTTAGTTGATAAAGGTGATAAGTTGAAGTTATAGTTTATCCCATATGCCTATTAGTTTATGTATTATTGAAATTTATTGGATTACATTGTAAAAGATGGTTGTTTTAAAATTGGAAATAATAAATAGGTTTGGAAATAGAGAAGTGTTAAATTGGATAAGTTATGTTGCTTAGAGTAAAATAAGTGTAAAAATTATAAGAACATAATTTCATCAGTGAAAGAATCATAAAACTTTTATATTTAAAAATGATATTTTTTTTTATAAAATAAATAGTTGATAATTTAAAAGGATTTATAATGATATTCCTTAATTATTAAGAATTTTTTAAAAAGACATACTTATAATGCATATTTTTATTTATGATTAAAGGTAATAAACTGAATCGCGTTTAATGAATGAAAGTAGTCATAAGTTTTACAAAAGTAATTTCATAACAACACACTAATACATACATTATATTTAAAGTTTAAAGTAATAATTAGTAAATAGCTTAGTTTGATGGTATGTTATGAATTAAGGTTGTTCACATAAATATTATTGAAGAATGACTACACAGAATACATTATTTTTTAAAAAAAAAACACTAAATAACAAGAATAAGTTCATAGTAAAAGTATTACTTTATATGTTTTAAAACCTATAAATTAATAAAATCTAATAACTGTAATAAAAAAATTATATAATGATATTTTAAAAATAAGAAATTTTTTTTTTTAAGAAAATGTTCTGTATCTTATATTTTAAGTCATTTCATTTATCTTGAAAAAGTATCTGAATATGAATAAATAGAATTCTATCAGAATGTAAATAATTTTATTGTTAAATTTGTTAATAAAATTGTTAAATGTGTTTTATAAGTCTTGGTGTTGACTCAATTTCTTCATATTACAATTACACAATCACAAATAATTATAATGAAGACATAATATTTGCACATCATAAATAAAATTGTTATTTCAGCATTATAATATTTTATTGACATATTTTATTTAAGAAGTTTTGCTTATTATATCATTATGATGGTCATGGAATAATTACCAAAGATTTACATTAAATTATATTAGTAATGATTGCCACATATTCTCAGATTATAATATCATACTAAATTTATTTATCTAAGATGTCATATGGATAATTGAAAATTATATTACATTTTTATTATAAGATATACAAGAATAACATTATAAATAGAAAGATAGGAGAGTGAATTATAGATTAAAGATTAGTATTACTATTTGTTATTATTAGTATTATTAAATTGTAGTTAGGAATGATATTAAATCCCTTATCATACTTGATTACAAAAGTTATAATTAATTGATCATTATTTTAAGAGAACCTGCAATAATTTGAGTTAAATTAATTTTAAGAAAGATATTTAAATTAATTTGTTAGAAGTAATTTACTTAATTAATTTTGATTAAAGGTGTTTGAGTACTATAAATGTAGTATTTAAGTAAGGAATACGGATAGTATTCTTATGCCATTGAGGTGATATCCGGTGGGAGATTAGCTTAATGTATTCGCTCTGCCACTTTTAAACTCACTTCATAGTCTCATGATTGGATTAGATATTCATTTATTTCATTTTATAAACCAAAACTATATTATTATTTATTAATTAAGTTAATTTAATCATTGATATTCTTAAAAATATAGTTATTGTTAATTTAGATACATTTTAGATAAACATAGTTATTTATCTGAGCTAGATCAAGTGATTATAATTATATATTTCCTGGAGGTATGGGTACAATATATATATATATAAAACTTCATCTTGTATATTTAACATTAAATACAGATATTACATTTATCATAATCATTGTCATGTAATTACACTAACTGTGATATTTCCCAACATTTAGGTGAATTACATTTTATTCTTGCATGTTTTAAGAATGAAATAATAAATGTAGCAATGCAGGCACATTAATGAGAATGTACTGTTTTCTGTAACAGTATGACTGCACAACTCGAGAAAGAGTGTTTGGCATGTGAAGATAAGCAACACCATTACAATACACAGTAATATATTTAAAATCAACCTGTCAAGTTATTGTGCATGTGCTTTTTACGAGTGTTGATAATAAATGAATACTTTCATTCCCAACATGAGAGATAGTATTTATGAAAGAATAAAATGAATCCATTTACTTTTTCCAACCCAAATGCTTATATATGGGCAAATCTTAAGTACTGGAAATGAAAATGTGAGGATAAAATAAATGCTTAAATACACAGTAACTAAAGTGTTGTTTTGGTCAGTTATAACAATTATGCTCATATAACGCTAAGCAGTTTAAATCTTTAAGAAAATTTATTTCTGCCTGTCTGCGAAATCTTATCCTTATTTTTGCTGATCTGCAAGTGTGAAAATGTTGAAGACCACTGCCTTAAAACATTGTTGTTTCTCATTTTCATAAATGAACTAGGAAATATTAATATTGATGGATCAATATGTCATTATGCAGATGATACTGTTATTATAAGTGTAAATAACAATATTGACATTGCAATTAAAGAATGTCAAGAAAGTCTGAACAAAATTGACATTTGGTGTTTTGAGAAAGGAATTTATATAAATATATAAAAAAAATATGTTAATATGCTCTCCTTATATAAAATATAAAAATATTAATATATATTTATATTCATATCAGTGTTTATATGATAATAATGTAATATGTAATAATAAGTGTATAAAAGTAGAAAGTAAAATTTATTTGATATCTTGGAATGATCATAGATAAAAAAAATGTCTTGGAAACATCATTTAAATATACTAATTAATAAATTTAGATATTTTATAAGTGTTTTACAAAATCAAACATATTTTTCCTTTCAATATTCTTATTGTTATATATAAATCTTTATGCGAATCTTTATTGGGATATGTTATAGTGCTTTATGGTTTTGCAAGATTTTCTAATATTAATAGATTAGCATTACTACAAAAAAGAATAATTGATCTAATAGAAGAAAAATATATGAATAAAGAAAAAAGTGTATACAAAAATAATATTTTATTATTCAACCAATTTTTTTATTGTATAACCATAGAGAAAAAAATTTTTTGATAGTACCTTAAAAAAAAACCTTATATAAAACAATTTGAATGTGTCTAAGGAAAACAGATACATACATAGTTTTAAAATAATGTAATAAATATGGAATTAGAGTAAGAAATCATTATGTTTTTAAATTATTTACTAATGTAACTATTAAATTAAGAAGCTTGCAACATTATAAGGAAATAAAAAAAAAACAAATTAAAAAATATATTAAAGAGGAGGGAAAAGAGAAAAATTAGTATATATAAAAAATATGAGTATTAATGTTGTATAATCAATATTTTTATTAAGTAATAATATATTATTAAAGTGTAATTTATTGTTGTTGTTATATTTTACTTTATATTACATTTAAAATTTCATGCAAATATTTATAATGTTATAAAAAAAATTTTCAATATAAAAGAACAATTACAGCTTAGTAGGATACTAATAAAATTTGTATTTATGTAAATATATTTTGAACTGTATTCAAATAAATGAATGGAATGAATGTATTTATTTTAATAAACAATATATATATTGTAAGTAACCAGATTGGTATAGGTCACAGTATTTAAAAAAAATAAAAATAAAGAAGTTTGTTAGTCTTGTTTAATTTTTATTTTACTTAATCTATGGATAATGGAGGTGTTAAAGCATTAATATTAACCAGGTATCTATGACAACTATACTATTCAAACAACATTTGTGTTTATTATTAACATTTAGCAATCAATTTATAAATTCATTGTAATCAATTTTAGAGAAAAACATAAACAGGTGAATAAATAGATTTTAGAAATAGTTAAGTGAATCATAAAAGTTTACTTGAAGAGAATTGCTATTATCAAATATTACAAATTTCAATTTCTGTTATTACAATCATCATAGCAATACCTATTATAATTAAATGTTTTATGTTTCATATATGTTGTTCCTAAATTAGTTATATAAAAAACATTATTAAAAAATATATGTAAAAATATTTATATCCATTAAAATGTATTAGGATTATAATAGAAATTCTTTATTTGGTTTAAAATGGAAAGATAATATTAAACTTATAAAACAGGATTTCATTTTCACTGTATCCATTTTTATAAATCTCCATTTCATTTACTAATTGGAGTCAAAAAAATTTGAACAAATTTTTCATCATCGAGTCAAATTTGAGCAATATTCAACAGTTGTTTTGACAACAATAACTTTATCAAGAATATCTTATAGATAAAAGAGAGACATAATTTGATTTCTTGTAATTTTATCATTGCTAGAACAAATGTGGTTAGATCTGTCTTTGAAAATTTATTAAATTTTATTGTTTAAGGGATTAATCTATAAAACTATGAAAAAATATTTTAATTATTTGCCTGTTCAATTGGGGAAGCTTGCTGATAAAATTCCAGGGGAAATGGCAAGAATGAAAGAAAGAAAAACCCATCAAAATGTACTGTATTGCAGGTCAGCAGAATATTCCATGATCCAGAATCACACCTATTTATTTGTGATGGATATAAACCCTATTATATGTCTATGGATGTCATATTTCAGATGAAGGAATTTTACAAGATCAATTAACTCAACTTATATGTGACATTAGGCAATTTAAATTTCTTTCTTAATCTGGAAAGAAAGTAGCATTTATTATTCCTTGCTTGATTATAATTGGATTGTGTCATTAAATGAATTCTCTTTGTGCATTATTATTAATGAAAAAAAAAACTAAAGCCAGTAATATGTGATTTTGCATCAGATAAGTACGTATCATTTTAAATGCTTGGATACATTTATATGTTTAAAAGAAAACATCAGAATTTAAATGCAAAAATAATTGGATTCAAATCTGTGTTGGTTACTACTCATATTTATCTTCTCTACCTAAAGGAAAATCATTTCTACAACTTAGGATCAGATCCATAAATAGTGGGTGAAAATGGACAGACTTTCACTTAGGTGGTATAATTTTTATATGTATACATATTTTTTTTGCTAAAAGAAAAGGAAAATTTACATTTTATTTCAAAAACATAGGTAAATAATATATATATGGATATGATAAAATTTACACAATGAAGAGATCAGAGAGATTCATTTTTAGTTCTTATTATTTAAGCTCTTATCTGATGATATAAGTTAATTATATCTAATAAACAGTGAGGATTGCCAATTCCTCTACAAGCTTTATGATAAATGCTTAGCCAGAGCCAGCACTTAAAATATCTCTGTCAGGAACCCCTCCCCAAACCCCTGACTATGGTTTCGTGCTTTGGCACTCCTCAGAGAGGTGTCAGGGTAGGTTCAGACACTAGATCTAAAAATACCAACCCAAAGCCAAGCACTTAGCTAAAAGTTATCTATTGAGTGGAAAATCTAAAATTTTCAGACATCTACATGTCTTCAAATCCAGCTATCCAACTCAAATAGCTATATGGGGCTGATAGATCTTCAGCCATACCATATATTAATAGTCATAGCAATATAAAATTGCATAAGACTTTTGGCAGAGACTATAAATAGTCAAAATAAGAGTCATAGATCAATTCATAGATCACATGACCCTATCTCTTAAGCTTGTAAGTTATAAACAGTGAGGATTGCCAATTCCTCTACAAGCTTTATGATAAATGCTGAGCCAGAGCCAGCACTTAAAATATCTCTGTCAGGAACCCCTCCCCAAACCCCTGACCATGGTTTCGTGCTTTGGCACTCCTCAGAGAGGTGTCAGGGTAGGTTCAGACACTAGATCTAAAAATACCAACCCAAAGCCAAGCACTTAGCTAAAAGTTATCTATTGAGTGGAAAATCTGAAATTTTCAGACATCTACATGTCTTCAAACCCAGCTATCCAACTCAAATAGCTATATGAGGCTGATAGATCTTCAGCCATACCATATATTAATAGTCATAGCAATATAAATTTGCATAATTGTTAAACCATTTGATATAAACAGTGAGGATTGCAATACCTTAAAGTTTACTGAAAATCTTTACACCACCCAACCAAATAGCTATATGTGGCTGATAGTCTTCACCATACCATATATTAATAGTCTAGCAAAAACATAAGACTTTTGGCAGTCTGCCAAAAGTCTTATGCAATTTTATATTTCTATGACTTTAACCAAGTCTTATGCAATTTTATATTCATAATGGTATGGCGAAGATCTATCAGCCCCATATAGCTATTTGAGTTGGATAGCTGGGTTTGAAGACAAACTGAAAATTTCAGATTTCACCACTCATAGATAACTTTAACTAAGTGCTTGGCTTGGGTTGTATTTTTAGACTAGTGTTTGAACCTACCCTGACACTTCTCTGAGGAGGGCCAAAGCCTGGAACCATGGTCAGGGGTTTGGGGAGGGGTTCCTGACAGAGATATTTTAAGTGCTGGCTCTGGCTAAGCATTTATCGTAAAGCTTATAGAGGAATTGGCAACCCTCACTGTTTATGACTTAGAAGCTTAAGAGATAGGGTCATGTGATCTATGAATTGATCTATGACTCTTATTTTACATATATCTAATGTTTTCAAATATTTAATTTCTTTTTATATGTTCAAGATTTAATTTGGAGATTCGGATAGAAAAGGATTTAAATATAACAGATTTTCCTTTATGCTTAATTGTTTAGAGATTATATTTATGAATAAATAAAGATCATTTTTTATTTGATCACATTGTTTTATCATTGTATATAATATTTCAAATCTCCCCTTCCATTTCATATAGTATTATTATCTGGTAACATATTTTTTGGAGTTTCATACATACAGATTTTATTATTATTTTTATTGATTTTAGTCTATTGCAAACCTCGATTGTTTGTTATATTATATTTTTATTATTACTGTTATAAATTTTTATTATAACCCAATAAATGTAGAGTTTATTTAAAATCCAGTGGATCTGTCTAATTATTTCTTTTGAATGCATAAGATAATTTTGGTACTTGAAGTTTGATCCAAAATCAAACCCATCTTGGTAGGTGAAATAGAATTAGATATATGTATATTTTATAAATCATTAAATTAGATGCAGTATATGTATACTTTATAAATCATTATTAAATCCAATTAGGTACAAATTTTGTTATTTGGTACTGCATTTAAATATTTGTTTACTTATTTAAGTCAATATTACTAGTAAAAATAATTTCATTAGTTCAGAATTGATTATTTATTTGCTTATCTTATCCAGACACAAATCTTAATAGATTTTTATTTTAACATTTGTCAAAATGATCTGTCTTAATTATCGTTTTAAATTTCTCTGAAGTGGAGATCATAAATTTTATTAACTAGTAGAGAACTGAATATTATCTTTGGCTTGGATAACTGCCAATTATCTTCATATATAATTCAATTGTTATAAAATGCATTTTTATAATCGATTGATTGGAGATTTAAGTAGATGAATAATATCTGTGATTATAAGTCAGTAAATATCCAATAGAAATCTATGGTATATTTTATATAATGTGATTGGGTATTGTAAAATGTGAAATTATCTAACATATTTATTGATAATAAATTTTTGTGGAATGTTTTATTTAAAAAAAACTAAAGCAATAATTGCATGTCGCTCTAATGTATGGTATAAATGAAATGCTTATATTATATTTAACATTTTGTTAAAATAGATATAACCCTGAGCAAAGGTTTATTTCATTTAAACATTTAGTTTAGAAAACATTATCAAAATGTAATTTTAATTATTTAGAAACTAGTTCATTTAAGCAGAATGTTATAAAATATTAAAGTAAATTTGCATTACTATAACTAATATTAGACTAGTAAAGGATGTCGGAATTTAGTTGATTATTGATTCAAATTTAGTCTTATTCAATTATCAATCAAATAGATATCTTAATCTTACATCATTGTTTAGGGTGATGGTGTATGGTTTTGCTGCTTATTGCAGCTTACTTTGGAATTGTGAATAGATTTGTTGATGTCTGAGGCAACAATCTCATTTGCTTTGTTTAGTTTTAAATATAATTTGAATAAATTAGATTTTAATAAAGATTGTTAGTATTTTATGATAGGGTAGTGGACTATCTAAATAATTATGTATGGGAAATATTGTATTGCCTAGTGCAATCAATAACTGAGCTAGATAATTTTACACAGGTTCTAACAGAGTTACTATTTGTTAATGCATGTTTTGCTCTATGGTAAAGAATATAAATCTTAAGGGCATTTCTTTATGTCAAATGTTGACTGAATAAATGTATAGAGGTAATAAGACTATTATTGTGACAAAGTAGCTACTCAATGCTAGCCAATGATGATCATGTCCATGTGGCAATTATTATAAAGTGGCAAATCAACCTTAGGGCTTTTATAAAATGACATTTCACATTTAGGATAGATCTATATTATTGTGGATGATGTCTCAATTCTGAGACATTGTAAAGTTTTTTATATTATCATCCCATATTAGAATCAATAGTCCATTACAAAATGGTGACCAATGATCAGGCTATGTTTTATTCAGATTAGATTGATTATCTCTCCAGCATCATCATTTTTTATTATGTTACAATATATAATGTATAATATAAAATATAGTTTAAAAATATTAAGTAAACCTTAGCAGGATAAAGCAATTTTTCGATCATAAACTTTTAAATTATGAAAATAAGTAGGCTTTAAAGTTTCACTATTTGAACAAAACTAATTTGATATTGGATAAAATAAAATATAAAATTTCAATTTAAAGTATGCTTCTACATTATTTCATATTACATATCTTTTTTACTATTTATTCCTTAAAATTGTTAAATTAAAATTATATGTAGTTTGTTGATCTGTCATTTTGTAGATATGTGTGTGGACTTGTATAGATTTTAAATATGTAGGAATAAGAATATTTGACTTGTACATTTTGGTATGTATATATATATGTTTATAGAAATAAATAATGTCATTCATTTCACTGCTTGTGGTCTTCTACATGACAGTAAGTTGTTTTTCTGTTGATGTGAGGATAGCTAATAAATATAGCATTTAAAAATTTAAATATATATATAATAAATAACTTAAAATAAAGATTTAAATGTAATAATAATAGATAAATTATTAAAACATATTTGAACATAATAATAAATAATATAATAAGTTTGTTAAAAGTGATAAAATTTAAGAGAAACTAATAAATTATATAAACAATATTAGCACTGTTTCTTATAAAAGATTAAAAGAATGTAAGGAATGTATTGCAAAACAACTCACTTAAATATACTTGTGTTAAAAGTTTAATATTTAGAATAATAATAAAGATAAAAAAAACTTTTTTTACATTAAATGCTTTTATTATCTGTGCACTAAAAATTTTTTTCAATGACCATAGAAGTTTTTAGATTTAACTTGAAATGAAAGCATGGGGAATCCATTTAGACTTCAGAATTTTGTAACCACTTTTTTCTTAAGAAATTCATCTATATATCAATTAAAATTTGCAAAATTATCTATAAAACATTCTAAAATCTTTCAAAAAATTATTTATTATTAGAAAAGTTGTTCATATTGATATTTTAAAATTCCAAAAAATTAAAATGCCAAAAATGTGAAGGTTTTTTGACTTGATATTTGTGTCTTTTTTATATGTATTGATTTATTTCCCATTCTATGTATTTAAACAAAATTTAATTTTAACATATTGGTTCATAAAGATGTAAAAGATTATTTCATGTTTTTAGGCACTTATATATATATTGTTGTGTACACATACCAAATATGATATATACACATAAGCAGAAATTTTAATTATATATATATATAGTGATAAATATATATATATCAACTAAAAATACCCAATCAATTTAAAGTATGATAAAATTTTACATCTTAATTTTCATTGGCACAGTAAATAAAAATGTAAATATATATTGTACATTACATACTCCTTACATATACATCACATTTAATATATGTACATAATAATATATTTATGTATAAGTGATTAAAAATATGAAATTTTTTTTAAGTAAAAAGTGTTTAACATTTTTATTTTGATTTGGATTTTTTTTTTTAAATTCTCACCATAAGTATATTATATATATATATATAATTTTACTTTAAATCAATTTTACACACATAGTGTATGTCTAAATGCACTAAAATGCAGGAAATGGTGAAGCTAAGTACAAATTGTAGTATTAATTGGCTGAACATGAATCATAATCATAGCAAATAGATTGTGTGAGCATGATGGAATATATACACAATGGATATTTAAATATGTACACCATGCTTACACAATTCCATTTTCTATGATTATGAGAAGATACAACTTTTTGAAAGTGTTCAGCCAATTAATACCACCATTTGTACTTAGTTTTACCATTGCCTATATTTTAGCACATTTAGACATATTACTTGTTTAATTGGAAAGTTGATATTTCTTTTATTCAAACATATTGTGTGTATATATATCACTAAATATTTCTGCAGTAAGTTAATATGTATATTCTTTATGCATATAACATATTTAGTATATATAAGAAATCAGTGAGAAACTTTTTTGTTTAAAATTGTTGATATTTTATGTTTTTATTCAAATTTTTTGTTTTTAAAAAAAGCTTAACAAAACCATATTATATTTAATATAATGTAGTCTTATTAAATTGAAAGAAAAAATATTTATATCAGCCTAACATGAGTTAACAAACAAACAAACAAACAAAGAAACAGATTTTTCAACTTCAATAAAAGCATTTAATAAATTAATAAAAAAAATTAAGTCTGTTTTGATGCATGAGAAAACAAGGGAAAAAATTCAAGCAATTTAATAATTATGGTGTTTTGAAAATTGGAACAATTAAATAATTATGGGGGTTTTGAAAATTCTTATGATTAAAATAAAATGAGGCAATAAATATGGTGAAAATAAGAAATTATTAAAGGTTTTAAAAACAGTATCAAAGCTGTTAAAAACAAGAAGTCAAAAATATATATAGTCATTTTTTCTTGAAATTAATCAGTCCAGGAATTCTTGATTTATTCAAGCTGCATCAAACTATCATTAAAATGATTAAGTAAAAAGAATAAAACTGCCAACTGCCAGTAATCTAACCTAGTCCCCTTGTGAATCTGATCAAACTATTTAAAAGAATCTCTACCCAAAATGAAGAAGGAAAATGCTTAAACCTCAAATTTGAAGAAAAGGAGATTGATGTAGGGCATTATAGTACTTTTAAAAAAAGAAATGTGGAATTAGTTATTTCATACCATCATGGGAAAAATATTAGTATGAAAAAAAAAACATTCTCATACCAAATGGTAGAGCATTCTGGTGTGAAACTTTTGTAATGTAAGTTAAACAAAACTATTTATCAATTAGACCTGTTAACCTTACTTATTAACTCTTTTAAGTTTTATTTTATTACCTCTGAGTAAAAATTAATAAAAATATGTACCAGTAAATGCAACATCAGTTTTCAGTTGCATTCATCATTAAATAAATTGTTAAACAACTCCAAAGATAAAATAACTACAGTGACAGCACACTAAATAGCATACATAATTGAATGTAAAGATTAAAATTGCTTAAAGGCTTAGTATGAAAAAACGAGAGCTAACCTATCCACAAGACTGGCCAAAACAATTACCTATAGAAATGGGCTAAGAAAGGCAGTGAACGCTCATCAATATTTTTGTTATAGTCAGACCACAAGTTTGCTCTCTCTAGGGCTGACATCATTTTCTCTGAGAAAGATAACAGAAAGGTGTAGGAGGTATGGTCTATAGTCAAAGATATGCATGCCGTAAATAAAAAAGAAACACCTTTCTTTCCAAAAAAATGGCATCTATAACTTTCTTTATAGTTATTGGAATGTAAATTACTTTCTAAAATTATGCTAATTTGATTAATAATATATAAAACAACTTTAAAATGAGAATTTAATAAACTTTAATTGTATAATGATATGACTATAATGAAGTGCTTAGCTGAAAAAATAAATATTTGTAACTTTGAAGAAACCTTTTCTTTTGTTAAATGTGTAAACACTTACTAAATCATTATATGTTATTATGTATAAAGTGTTTATATAATATATTATTTAATTCATTGATTGAAGAAAAAGTGAATGTTTTATGTATAAAAATCAGCATTTGTTGTTAAGCATGTATAAATAGTTAAGCGTTGCTAGCCGAGAGGTCAGCACAGCTTCCTTGCAAGCAAGCAGTTGGTTGCAGATGGTCGTTGCGGGTTCGCCTCCCGGCCGATGCTATGGCATATGAAAAAAAAAGCATGTATAAATACTCAAGCTGCATTTTAAGGCAGTTAAAATACAAAATTCACTTTTCTTTTATTAGATATATGCTTAGCTTAAATGTTATCTTCTTTAAAAAAAGTTGTCTATTCATGTATAAACTGTCAATCAATGTTTAAAATTAGATAAAATAATCAGGATGTAATATCTATGTGGGTAAAATATTTAAAGTGTTAAAAATAATGAATGATAGTATTATTATTAGTATTTTAAATTAACAATTTGTTTTAAAATAGGATCAAGTTCATTTAAAATACATAAATTAACTCTGCTTGCGATAATTATGAATTAGATTTTATGTACATAGAACTTAATAATAAAAATGTATTTGTTAGATCACTGTTAAATGGTTAAAATATACTATATCTATATGGTGAATTTATTTATGATTTTGTTCTGTATGTTTGGGATCAGATTCACAGCAACCATTTTACACAATTAAGATAATTACTATAAAATTAGAGATCGGATTCAAAAGAACCATCTCCAAAATTAAGCTGAGTTATTTTTAAATCAGAATTCAGAACTAAATTGGCAATTTCCTTGAAGTATTCTTGATAGGAATGTGTGTTAATTAGCTTAATCCATATTAGATAAATGTATGTGACAATGCTATGAAGCCAATGATATGAATAAATGTATTGTATTTGTGAGAACTGACCCTATGTAGGATTACATTCAGAGTATATTAAAGACTAGGGATTTATTCTACCAAATGTGCTCAATCATATAATTATCTTAGTATTTGTAAGGATAGTTTACAATCTAACCTTTGCCACTCTCATCACCAAATCCAGCTCAATTTTAATGTAACTTTAGTTAATAGCCAAATAAACATATGTTTTCACTTATAAAATAACTAAACCCACACCCATATTTATACAAATGCAACAAACATGTATTTTTTAACTATATTAAAAAAGTATCAAGATAAATCAATTTTACTTATCTATTAGAAAGATGAAAACCCTAATAAAAAATAATCATACTAATAAATATATAAGTAAACAATGATTTTAATATCAGTGTATAGTGCATCATTTTAGAAGACTTGGACTAAGTAAGCATGGTAATGACCTAATGTCAAACCAGTCACTTGGTAACCAAATATGGAAGATAAAAGCATAATTCTACTATGTAATTTTATTTTACTTACAATTAATGTAATACACACAACAATAGGGTTTACACAGCAATAGAAAAGAAAATAAGATGCTAGTATACTGGACAACGGAAGCCAAGGGGAGTATAAAAGCAAACCTAATTCATTTTCATCATCTTTTAACTATTGTAAAATAAGGCAAAGGCTTTATAAAAACAACATCAGAAAATGGAATGTTCAAATATTGAATAAAATGGATGGCTTATTCAAACATTTCAAATTATTTGTTGGACTGTTATAAAACAAACTGGAAGAAAATATGATTGATATTTAAGCAAAACAATTTTAATAAATTCAAGCATTTGAAAGAAATAATAGGACTAATTTAAATAGACATTTAAAATAAAAGGGACAGCACTATTCTTCAAATGCAAATAAAGGAAGGAATTAGAACATCATCAGAGTAATTATATATAAATGATAGAATAATTCTGTTATTATAAAAATCATTTAACAAAAAACACTGTATTAAGAAGATTTTAACTGTTTATGTGCTGCAAAATAATATTTTCTAGCTAATTCAATAGTGTTATAGTCTAACTGTTGCTAGCCCTGACCATAGGAAACATGATTTAGTACTCAAGTGCATAATTCTACTGAAACATCAAATACTTCATCTAAAACATCCAGATGGATACAGAAAGTATAACAACAACAGGTGATGAAAATAACATGACTGCAAACATGTCACCAAGGAATCTCCATGAGGAATGTGTGGTTTTCTGTAGCAGCTTGACTAGAATATTGATGGACAGTATCTAAAAGAGACATTAGTTATCTAATTCACAAACCTTATGCCAATTATCTTGAAGAAAGTATTAATTTGTTATGTGATATTATTTTTAAATTATGTGTATGCTTATAGAATTTGGTATTTTTTTTACTTTCGTATTTGGGGAACCAAAATTTTTATAACTTGGGAAACTATATTGTAGCTAAGGTCAGGAAAATGTGGGGAAGAAGGTTGTTAAGATAGAAATTTTTTTTTTAATTTCATTAAATAAAGTTTAGGTAACCCTCCCTGCACAATGACTCAACAATAGGGATGATCACCAAAAGAAACCTAATAAAGTTTAGGTAACCGTCCCTGCATAATAACTCAACAACAGAGATGATCATCAGCAGAAACCTTATAACCATATGGAATGAAGGTAAGACTTTATTAAAACATACACTTGCTACAGGAGAGAGTTTATGTTGTTTATTTTTTTTGTTGACTAACCATTGTTCATATTTTTTTATTCTGTATGAATCACTAACATTTTTGCATAAATGGTCTTGGGGGGGGGGTCTAAAAAAAACCCTTACAGTTTGAATTAAATCAAGAAGCTACTGAGAACATCTTCATATATTTTTGTTAAAGTTCTTGGCTTCAAAATCATTATAACATTAAATTAATGATTTTTTTCTTTTCATCACCCTTACCTATTTTGTATGTAATGAGTGCATATTCATGTATTCCTATCATGAGAAGAGTTGGTGTAATGAATATATTTAATTGTTAATATGATAGAGATATATATATACTTGATCCATACACTTGTATATAATTATTTGTGTTTTTTTTTGTTAAAAGTGTTTTTCAATTTTTGTTTCATTTCTAAATAAATATTGTCAATTTGATTCTCATTAAATGGTCTCTAGTTTATCAGTTATTTCTCTACCCACACATCAGTTTGCCACCATGTGTGGGTGGAGAAATAATTGATAAACTAGAGATCATTTAATGAGGAACAAATTGACAATATTTATTTACAAATGAAACAAAAATTGAAAAACTCATTTAACAAAAAAAACAATAAATAATTATATACATGTGTATGTGTCAAGAATATATCTCTATCATATTAAAAATTAAATATATTCATTACACCAACCTTTCTCATGATAGGCATACATGAATAGACACTAATTACATATAAAATAGGTAAAGGTGATGAAAAGAAAAAGAAATCATTAATTTAATGTTGTTACTACTAATACTACTACTGCTACTTCTACTGCTATTGCTACTGCTGCTGCCACTGCTTTTGCTCCTGACACTGCTGCTGCCACCACCACCACCATCACTACTACTACTACTACTACTACTATTTTACAACTATTACTCCTACTACTACTACTACTGCAGTTCTGCTATATAGAGAGAAGATGATTGCGTCAACAGCTCTACTAGATATCTACTACTAATTAAAAAGATAAGTGATTTTTTTGTATTAAAAATATATTTTGCATCATAAAAACACCAAGAGTAAAATATGAATGGAATGTTCTTTCACCAAAAACTAAATAAGATAGTTTTTTTGACTAATCAATCAAAAATGTTAAACAACATGGCGTCATATCAGAAACACGGAGAAAAATTTTGCAACAGCACAAGCGACAATGGAATCAATTCTACCACTAGTTCAAAAATTTATGCAAAAGCTGCAGAAATAAATCAGCAGACACATAGCACTGAAAAAACTTTAGAACTGCCACAGACTGCTAGATTAAAAAAACTAAATCAGACTGACATCAATAATTTGCACCTAATGGAAAATAATAATGAACATCCTCTTCTCCCCCAAATATGGAGTCAGGATGAGTTAAAAGAAATTAATATTAATTTCAACAGTACAATCCCTAAAAAACTTTTTGCAAAATTTAAAATTTTTTTTTCTCTTAAATCAATAGTATTAGCAGACACATATAACTTATCTCTCTACAAATTCCCCAAAGAGCTCTTATATGAAAAGTTAACAAAAAAAGCAATATGGGATATGGTTTCTAGTATCAGAGAACATCCCAACTACTGATACATCACTATTCAATTCTTTGATAAACACCAATGGTCAAGGTTCCTAAATCAAATTAAAACATTAAATAACTATGTGCTCATATATGTAGATCAAACCCTACAACATTACTGCACTGGAATAATAAAAAAGTTTATTTTGGTTACAATATACAAGACTTTCAGAAATTAATGAATCCATTTAGGAAAGCTATATATATTAAACAAATGTACTTATTAGATCCCTCCCCCCATTTTCAGCAACAACTTTCAATTCAAAGTAAAACTAGAAAACAACATAAATCCAGAAGATATCCCCACCCAGATAGTGGACCAAAATGCCATACTCACCATCTATATAAAATGGTTAAGGCCAAAATGCTTTGCTTGTGGAAAGCACAGGCACCTAGCAATCGGCTGCAACACAAAAAAAATCATGAAAGCCAACCTCAACACACACACATACACACAATAACAAAAGAACCAAATGTACACCAAACCAGTTGATGTTCCAGATGTTTCAATTAAAACCACAAGTAAGATTCAAACCCCAGCCAACAAAGAAACAATAAAGCAAAGACTCAGTAGGACACATTAGAAACAACAGCCCCAAATACAATTCAAATCAATAAAAACACTGATAAGAGAAAATCACTGAAGACCAAACAACTTCATTAAACAATAATAATGAAAAAAATATATCTGTATGAACACAGAAAACATGAACAAAAAATAAAATGGCAACAGAGATCATGCAACACATCACCCCAAACTTGCCATAAATTTTGCAGGTCAATATAGACTAGAAAAGAAAGCCAGGTTAATCACCAAAAAGAAGCATGGGGCACAAAAGAGCAAAAACACTAGAATGCAGCAATTTGAGGCACATTATAAAGATGCATAAGAGCAACCATCACTAAAAAGTCTTACTTCCAAGATGAACATATAAAAAATACCCAACCTTAATGAAAATTAAGGTTGCAGCAATTAATATTAGAGGTTTAAATTTGATCTCCAAAATTAACAAATTAAGATATTGGATCAAAGATGTATGACAGCACTTAATAGGTTTGCTTGAGACAAAAATTTATGCTGGATATCAGACTGACCCTGCTAAACAATTGTCTAGAGAACGATTCTGTGCATGCTTGAGGGACTCTTCCTTTCACTTGGCTGACACTGGTTTTCTAATCACCAAAAAATCAACTTTATTCACATAGATATGAACTTATTAATCACAACTTACAATCATAAAATCATAACAATCAATATAATACTTTGCAAAACAACATGATAGACACCATAATTGCAAACATTAATTTAAGGCTAGCTACAACAGCAAATCAATCTGTGTTAATCAGAGATTTTAGTGCAACATACCAAGACTTCACACAATGCTGGCTTCATAGAATAGCCATGGCATTAATAAGTGGCTAAGGTTTTTTACCACAAGATGCCATCTCTTTCCACAATGGTCACTTTCTTCACTAATTGATCTTAGCTTTTATTCCCCAATACTGCACCACCTAGCTTTCTTCATTAATCGATCTTAGCTTTTATTCCCCAATATTCTGCCACCTAATTTCAATAAAACTAACTCCCACAGCCTTCTCAGATCATTTAGCTCAAATAATTACAATCAATTGTGATCAGATCCACATATCAACACATCTACTTAAAAAATAATGAGTCCTACTGATCAGATCCACACATCAACACATCTACTCAAAAAATAATGAGTCCTACTCCCAACAGAAACCACTGAATTCATTTTCTCCAAGCCATATATAATGCTAAATAAAATCAAAAATATGAACCTTGACCCAGTACAACAATACTTTACATTTATCTGTATACTATCCTTTAATACCAACCATATAGCCATGAAGCAACCATCACCACCAAAACTTTTATCTCTAGCAGACCAGTTACATCAGAAAATAATCAGGATTAATCCATCACACTATACACAACAATACATATTTAAACTTATACAAGCATACAATAATGCTTGTGATGTGCTCAAAAGCTATTTAAAAATAATAAAAAAAGTAAAACATGCCTTCTCAAACCTCATATTTGGACCAGAGATTACATAAGGTGGCCATTTGGAAACAATCTGAATATAAAGGTGCCAATGGCAATACAGACAGATAATGCAACATATGCAGGCCAAAATATGATCATGCCAATCTTTGAATTTTTCAGAAAAAAATTTACAAGCACAAGAATCAACTACAATAACATGTATGTTTAGCCCACCTGAGACTCAAACCCTATTCACTGCAGGATCTTTTTATAGCTAAACTCAATAGTATTCCAGGGAGTCTACACACTTGCCATAGTGCCATATAATAAAAAAAAAATAATTCCACCCACTAATGACCTTAGACTAATATCTATAGGACCATTGCTGATTAAAATTAAAAAAATCATTAAAGATGAAATTGAATTATACATATTGCCACTTATCTCCAAAGCACAGTATGCAAAGAAAGGTTCTTCAACAATGGAAGCAGCCTTGTTATTCAAAGCAATTTTGACAACAGTCAAACAGTGAAAAAATATGCTCCCATAGCAGTATAGCTTGATATTGGGGCTGCCTTTGATTCAGCAAACATACCTCCACTCCTAGAAATGCTCAAAAATACTCAAATCCCTAGAACACGCCTATACATAATAGCCAACCTACTTTTAAATAGAGAGTTCATGTAATATTAAATAGAAAAACTTCCCATCATTCATCCCAACTCAATCAATATTCCAAGGATCCCCTCTTAGATCATTGCTGTTTATATTATACATCAACACCCTAATTAATAGCATACAGCAGCCTTTGGTGAAATTGAAATACTTGGCACAGCAACAGTACACTGCATGTCTTGCATACATGGATGAGGTTACCATCTTTTTGGCATCCAAAAAACAAATACCACAGCTGCAAAAGATACTGCAAGAGTATTCACAGAAACACAAATTAAAGTTTAATCCAGCAAAAACCATAGTTTTGACACTATTCACTGGCAAGCAATGTGCATTAAATTACATCGCAAAGCCATCCCTTTCTTTGGGTTTCCATTTAATATGGGAGTGAGATGTCACATTCAAAATAAGCTTAAGGAAGAAGCCAAAAGAATAGTAGACTCTTTATCCAAGACATATCTGTCACTACACATAAAAGTACAGCTAATTAATCAACTCATTACAACAAAATAGTTTATTATGTGCTAGTTGTCTCTTTCTTCAAAAGCATTTATCTCAAAAGTTAAAGCCATATATAATAAGGTACTCTAGTCTAAAAAAACCATAGCAATTTCAACTAAAAAACTTACCAAACTGCTAATCAAAAATGGCCTTGGCTTGCATAGCATTAACATCATCCACTTGCAAAAGCTGAGAAACCTAATAGCCATCACAATTGCAAAATTCCCCAGACTCAAACAATTGGTCAAAGTCACACCAACAGATAGAACACCTTTAAAAGGCTCATTCTTGGCTACCATTATCTATCAATATGAAACCACAGTACATAATCTGGATCAGTTTCTACATAAATATTCACACTGAGAAATCTATGATTTAGCCAACACTCAAACTGATGTGAGTGCATACCCTCCTATGTTAGAAACTAGCAACAAAAATTGCTCAAGGAATTTAAGAAATGGGTCCTTGAGCCCAAATATTTTGACTTCATAATCAAAATGAATCTAATTGCCATGCTGACAATACATTTTCTATATCATAAGAGACTATGTTTATCCATTGATCCCTTCTGTGGGCTGTGTCACTGAGCAGAGGAGACATTGCACCACCTCATATACCAGTGTGTGGCTCTAACCCAAACATGACCTTATGTATAATTCCTACAGAAAGCCTGGTACTACAATCAATCAAATACTTGTTGCTTTCCAGGAAAGATTAATACCCAGCATTAGAGCAGCCACATTTATCTTATATGTGTACTGGTTCACCAGAAGCACTTTCTTGATTGTCAAAAACACCAGATGCCACCCATCTACATTTGAAAACAAATTAGCACACATTCAAAATATACCAGACTAATAACTAATTTGCATTTATATGTGACAACTTGGTCTTTGTTAAAACAACCATCAATGTTGTAAGTCTACCACAGACTAAGTCCATAAATAAAATTAAAAAAAAAACCTAAAAATTAAGACTGGCAAACTTTATAGGTGAGAGAATTGGCAAGTTTAGGTTTTTTTTATTTCTATTTATGTCTATTGATATATACAATTTATACACCATAAAGTATAACACCAAGACCAACGTTCAATTAAACCAATATCAGTGTGACACACAACTTTTGATGAATTATAAAAAAAAATATTAAAATGAATTATATAATTTTAGCCTCATATGCAGGAATCACTCTGAACTGGACTACGCACAACTGCAATGGTTTATAATCAGAAGAAATTCAAGAAATTGCACACTTACATAAAGACAATGACCATGTTCTCACACTAGAACTCTCACAATTGAAATACCCTTAATAATACCCCCCCCCAACACCTCTAACCTAATACATTAATGAATGAACTAATAAATAATGGACAATCCTTTTCCAATTGAAACATCCATTTTCTGGAACACCCATTAAATAGCCCCCCCCCCCAATAACATATGTAACCCCATAAATTAACATATGTAATAATATCAAATAATTCAATGCAAAACTATGTACAAATAAATGCAAACAATGTAAAATTTCTTTGAGTTAATAAAGTACCTTTAAAACATAATAATACTAATAATAATAATAATAATAATAATAATGATGATGATGATGATGATGGTATATGATTACAAGAGCTAAAACAAAAATGCAGGCTCGGGAAAATGAAACTGAGATTACTAGTAGTGAGTTTATAAACATGGTAACAAAATTGAAATGCCAAATGGAAAAAATGAAGTGAAGATTGTAAAATCCAAGATGAAAGACTGAACGGTCAAATTGAAAAACTAACTGAAGAAAGAGAAAAACACAGAAAAGATCTTAAAACAAAAGGAAGAAATAAAAGCCAAATGCAAAAACCAAATTGAAAAGCTGAAAGGTCACATTGAAAAACAAAATGAAGATTATAAGATTCAAAATGAAAAACTTAAAAAGCCAAACTGAGAATTAGAAAATAAGAATAAAAATAAATAAAACAATTGAGTGAAAAAATAATAAATAGGTTAGAAGATTGCTTTGTAGGGTTAGAAATTAGAAAATAAGAATAAAAACAAATAAAACAATTGAGTGAAAAAATAATAAATAGGTTAGAAGATTGCTTTGTAGGGTTAGAAAGTAAAGTTAGTGAATTAAGTCTTAAAATCCAATGGAATAAAGATGAGCAGGATAAGAAATCTGAGCAGTTGCATGGAATAGAGGAAGAAACAATTATAGAGTAGGAAAATATTGATATAAGCAAATGAAAAAATCAACTGTCTGACTCAAGTGATTGAAAAGACAAATAAAAAGTGAAACCCAAGTTAAAAGACAGAGAGATAACTGACTAGTAAAAATAGAGTTAGATATAAAAGAGAAAAAAAATCTTATCTAAGATAGATTTAATTATAATAAAACCAAGTATCATATATGAAAATATTCAATAAAGATGTTAGTATGGATGTGCACACAAAATGTTGATGTGAAGGCATGTAATTCTAACCCCAGTATTGTTAATCAATACTTAAAAAATTAACTTTTTTCAAGATGTTTAGAAAAAGCTTTGAGTATCATAACAATTCGAAAAAATACTTTAGTCCAAGTAAATTTCCAGAAGAGACTAAAATAGTGATAGCTTGTAGACATCTCCAAAGTGCATCCCATGCTTGGTGGGATTCATTATTGACCACACTGATAAATTTTTACCAGCTTAAACAGGCTTTGTTAAACTCATGATGGAGTACAGACTATCAACTGGAAAATTAAACAGAGTATGAAAATACATACCCGGAGATGCATTTAGACAAGTAACTTTGCTGAGAGCAGTTACAGGTGTCCCTTACCTGAAAGTAGGATTATAGGAACAGTTAGATGTAAGTTTTCCAAATCATGTCAAACAGATGCTTATAGGCATTGTTCAGAAAAATGTGGAGCAGCAGTTAAATGCTTTTATTAGCAGCAAACCAGAAAACGATGGCAATATAGAGTAGGGATTTAAACTTCAACAGAAAAACCATTAAAAAAGGAATATATAACCCAGATCAATGCTACTGGATACAAAAGACGTACAACATTCATGGAGAAATTCAAGAAAATGGAACAAGTCAACAGGTAGTTCAAATAGGACAAAAATTATTCATCAGACAAAGTAAAATTTATATTAATGATATGGGGTATCATCACCATTTGATCATGAGCATCAATCATTTACTAAGGAAATAACATATCCTTGATACGATATTTAAAAAAAAGGTTATGATAAAATGGAAATATAAGAAAAAAAATATTTAGAATAAGATAATGTTTAAATCTCATATGAATAAGGATGGTTTTTAGGTTGATGATCTTAGATTTGTTTAAAGGGCAATTATTTTAGGAGAAATATATATATTATATAAGGTATAAGAGTCAAATAAGGTTAAACACTGAAAATAACTACTATAAAATTTAAATGAAACTTAATGAGACAGTTGTTGAGATTTGATTGTTTTATTTTCAGTTCTGTTGGCAAGTGGAGGATTTATCATTATTTTGAGGGTGCAGAATTTTTATGCTACTCCAAACAGTTCTTTATCTCAGCACTATTCTCAACCATTATAAATTTTATATTTAACAGTCTCTAAGTCTCAAAAGTGAGTTAGGTATAATTATGATATTGTATGTTTATCAGCCTCATTGTCTAAAAAGTGAGCTAGGCTTAACATTGATAGTATATATTTATTAGACTTTAAACCCCAAAATGAGCAGTTACTATAGTCCTGTGTCATGAACCATTTCCTGTAGGTTTCATAGTAAAACATGGCTTTATTTATGTGTATTAGTATCGGTTTATATGTGGATTGGCAAATGTTCTATTGTGCTTAATTGAGACAGTTCTCTTGGTGTTTATGATGCATGATATACTCATTGTCAGTGATGAATTTCTTGGTCTATCTCTGCATTTGAGTGGGCAAACGAATGAATAACTTAAGTTGAATTTAAAAAGCAAAAAATATATTTATTAAACATAAAATCCACTTTTTAAAAAAATGAATACCAGCATAGAACTCCACTCTTTAAAAAAGTGCAGCTAAGCATGACAATATTTTAAATTAAAAAAAAAAGTCATAGAGTTGAAATAATGTCATACTTTATGTGTTTAGCTTTTTGAAAAATGTATATGCATTTTTTTAATGTTTTTTTTAAAACTATATAAAAGTTATTTATTTAAAACAGTGACTCTCAACCTTCCTATTGCAGTGACCCTTTAATACAGTTCCTTATGTTGTGGTGATCCCCAACCTTTAATTTTGCTACTGTTATGAATGGAAAATGTGTTTTCCAATGATCTTAGGTAACCCCTGTGAAAGGGTTGCTCGACACTCAAAGAGGTTGTGACCCACAGGCTGAGAACCACTGATTTAAAACAAATCACTGACCAGTAAGAAAAAAATAATTTTAAGAAATAAAAAAACATAATTAACTATTTTTGAAATATTAAGTTGCCATAGAAACTTGGACAGTTGCCAGACATTAAAAGCAAACATCTCAGAATTTCAACAGCTTTTAAACTGGGGAGAGGTCAATAAATTTTCTGCATGCTGCTTATAAAATTTATACCAGGAAAATAATTTTGATTCTCACATATGCATGTATAATGACAATAGGGGTAGAATTTTAGAGGCTCAACTCATCTTTCTATAACTGTAGTTTCTTATTCATGGAACAGTGATAGTGTCTTGATATTGAATAAAGATTTAATTCCAACACTGGAACTTATTGTGGATATTATAATACAACTGGATACTTTAATATTAAAAGGAAATTTGCCAGTTATCTAAGTGATATAAAAAGAAATTATCCAGGATTTATATATTCAAACGATCTGATTAGACTTCAAATATAAGATGCAACAATTAAAAAGTAAATTGTTTGCAGAAAAACATCACATGATCACCATTTCTTTTTTTTTATTTACAGAAAAAATAGTCAAGTTAAAAAAAATTATATTTTAATATTAAATTTAATTTCTAATTAGTTTTTCTATTTAAGAAAAGTTGAGTTCAACAGAAAATGAAAAAATAAAGAAATAGGGTGTCTCTTAAACTATTTTCTATCATG
The DNA here is from genome assembly GCA_028023455.1 of Epiperipatus broadwayi. NCBI lineage: Eukaryota > Metazoa > Onychophora > Udeonychophora > Euonychophora > Peripatidae > Epiperipatus > Epiperipatus broadwayi. Next base: position 2,828,238 of record JAQFVV010006351.1, read on the forward strand.
TAAGTTCTCTATTTTATTATGGTATTATAAATATAAAGCAGTTATATTTTTTATTCTATTGTGTTAAATAAAATTATTGTTATAGTTAATAATTTTGTTTTTCATAAATTGTCCCATATGAATTACAAGTATACTATTTTATATTACATCAGAATAATACAATAAATGTGGAGAAGATAATGATCATGAAATATGTCTGGATGTGCATAAAGGCTTATATTTAATGTAGGTTTAGTCTGATCATTATCAATGGCTGTTATTACATTAGTTTAATAAAAAAAACAATCAGATCATCATGTAAGGTGGATTGGTAGTCATATTCCTCTAGACTGAACTAATTTGTATGCACTTTATATTTATCAACTATCTTTGTTAGTGGAGTAATTACCATTATAATATTTATATAACTGATTATAATTTTAAATTAATAAACAATAATTACATCTGATTTGGATATGATTTTTTTTTTAAAGAATAAACTTTATTTCTGCTAAAATTGAGTATTACCTATGTTGATCAACTATATTTATATCAAGTCAGTCCTGAATTAATTGTTATGGAATTCTGTTGATAAATTCAAACTGGAATATCTAGTATTCAGGAGAACAAATAAATTTCCCTAGAGTAATGTTTCTGAAATTTCTAGTCTTTATTCCTTAGTTTCAGTCTTTCTTATTCCTTTGATCAAAAACAAGCACACCTACTATAGAGTCATTTGTAAATAAACTATGCCAATTATTTTTGTCATATGGCCTTGTCCTTACCAAACTAATAAGCAATAATCCTTTATCCATTATGCACCAACAAGTCTTCTCAGCGATAACTGTATCCCAGAGAATACCTTTTGTAAGAACTTTTCCTTTAACAATACATTTTCGATATGAATGTTTAATACTGCATTTGATATCTTCATCTATTGAACCTCTAGAAGTATTGATCTCAAGATAAACTTCACCTTCACTCTGCCACCACTTCTTCTCAAGGGTACCACAAACAATTAGGTCATTATTTTCATTAAAGTAAGCCATAGATTTCCTGATATCTGGATCAGTCTCACCTAAGAACATCATACAATACTGTTGAGTTCTTTGTCTCTGTCACCTAGTTTTCTCCACTTTCCATCCTCTGAAGACTTTCTCTTCTTTTCTACTATTTTTACTTTGTCAATAAGTTCAGTGCTCCCAAAGTCAGAGAGGCCATAACTTGATATTACTTGTAGTTTTTCTTATTGGCTGTTTACTTTATTGGGACAAATTTTGCTTTGGTAGATTTGGGCCCTTTATTCTGTTTTTTCACCTTCCTCTTCATAGATTGAGGCAGTTGAAGTGCCTCTTCCATAAAGGAAGACACTGAGCTGAATGATTCATTAAGTGCATTCATTGAGTGAGTATGAGATAGCAAAGGGTTAATCATAACTTCATTGATTGAAGCTGATTGAGGGTAGGCGGTATTCTTCACCAATTCATATGCTGCAAGGTCTGACTTAGTGATGTATGTATCTGAGATTGCCATGTATTTGATACTTTCACAATTGTGACAGAATCTGGCCTGGCAATCCCTCACCAAGTAGTTCCTCTGATGGCAGAAGAAACATTGTGGAGGGATGCCATGGAAGGTGATGATAAGAGAGGAAGTGTCCACATAATAGAATGTCAGTGGGGTTTGATTTTTTATTCAGGGTGAGTTCAAAGGAGGCAGTGTTAGTGTATACTGGAAGATGGGCCCCCTTAATCATTTGATATCTAAAATTTGAGACTTTGCCATAAGGCTTAAGTAATTGCTGCAAATCAATTTTTTTAAATTTAGGTATCAGCTCTTGACTACACCTGATAAGATTGTGACACAATTCATATTAATGTTGTAGATGATTTTCCCATCAAAATATTTGAAAATTTTCTGAAAGGAATTTTTCTGAGTGAGATTCTTAAATTATATTATTACCTACCAATTATTAGAATGTGGTAAAATTTTGTGAATCAGCCTCCATAATTTTTTTTGTAAGTTCATTAAAAAGTTCATTGATTGGGAATTTATATAAATCACATGATGGGTTGGTAACAGTTAAGATTGCAATGTTTTCACTGTAGAAATTAAGAAAGGATTTGTGTAATTGAGGAGGATGGATGGTGTTATTAAATTTGTTATCAAATCAAGATTCTTTTGCTCCAAATTTAAATTAAGAAGATTGGGTTTGTTGGAATTGACAACAAAGTTCTCTTCCATCTCTTCATCAATTAAGTTGAAAATGTCTTTGTGGTTTCTTGAAGCTTTCCATGTTGTAGTGTTAGGCTTACTAAGGCCTACCTGTATAGTGTTAGCATAAGAAGGCTTGTTATTAATTAGTATATTAGGTTGATTTTTGGAAGAGGAAGCATTTAAATTGGAAGTTACTATGATAGGTTTTCCATTTTTATCCAAATTTACTGATAGAATTATTGAGTAAAGTAAAATTATGAGAAATAAAAAAAAAAATTATTGTTGCTATTTCCCAAGCTTGGAAAATCCAGATTTCCAATGAGCTACCTAGAGGCTTCATTCTAATCCTTATTGGCTTGAAATTTGTATTAGGAGTCCTTTGTGGTGTGCTTTTGTAAATGAACCATTTTCTCTTTGACTGTATCATCTCTGGATGGTGTGGGCAGTTGTAGGGAATTAGGTGCTGAGTTATCTTGAATTTCAAAGATGGATTTTTTCTCAACTTGTTCCATTAATGAATCTTTGAAACTGTTGTAAACCTCTTCAATATTGAATAAATTATTCACCCTTGGCTGGGTAGAGAGTAAGGGGTTAAACTTTTATAAAAAAAAGGTTTGCACTTGGAAAATTCCTGACAACCACAAATAATACTGAAATTTTATAGAGATTGAAATGTGATGTGATGTGATGAAATTTTATAGAGATTGTCCCACACCATTTTTAACTAACTAGATGCGCCCTCTAGTGTTGATTTGGATATGATTTTCACTCTAAATGTCAGCAATTATCAGAAAACCAAGTTTTATTAATATTTAAAGTTTTAAGAATTGAAAGCTTGTGGGGCCTTGGCTTTTTCCATTTTTATTATATATATTAGAACTTTTTAAAAAAAAAAAATTACTAACGATCACATTATCTTTGAATGAATTAAAATACAGTATAGGAATCTGTAAGCCTGAGATAACGGATTGAGTTATAACATGTTTGGAAATGACCAGCAAATATCCTGTTTTAATTATATCATCATCATCATCATCAACCATTATCAATCCACTGCAGGATGAAGGTCTCTCCAAGTTTAATCCATCTCCGATCTTTAGCTTCTCTTCTCCACATCACCCCTGCACACTTTCTTATTTCATCCATCTCACATGTGGTCTCTTTCTGGGTCTTTTACAATCTTTTGGACTCCAGTTTAAACTTTCAATTGTCCATCTATTATCATCTCTTCTAGCAGTATGTCCAGCTCAACTCCATTTCAATCATTTAATTTTCAATGAGGTCAGTAACACTTGTTTGTTCTCTTACCCATATGAAACACAATTTTTCAAATTAATGATTTTTGTTGTTTCATACATTTTTTATATTGATCAAGACTGATTTAAGGAGAGAGAATGCCCAAATAAATAAGTGTAAAATGCAATATTTATTTTTCTATTTTTACAGACATTATAACCAGCAAACAAAATTGTTTTATATTACAAAACATTTTTCAATAATTACATTAATATAGTTTTTGTTTTTATTTTAAATTATTTTTTTCTGTTAACATTCTATTCTCACCTTTTTTTAGTTAGCAGACAGTTGACTATTTTAATCAAAGATTATTAATTTTTTCGTCAAGCGTTGTTAGCCGAGAGGTAATCTCACCCGCCTTGCAAACAAGTAATTGGTTCCAGACGGGTGCGGCAGATGCTATGACATATGAAAAAAAAAAAATAAAGATTATTAATTTTTAAAGAGAAGTCTAGAATAATAAAATAAACACTAGTAATGCAATTTTTTTTTTTTGCTTTAAGTTTTAAAAAAGTTCATTTCAATTTAAGAAGTAAGAAATATTCACAGAGGAACACTTTTAAAAATAATTACAAAGGTAGCAAAAACAATGTCTTATTAATAACATTAAACACTTTTAGCTTATTAAGTAATTGCAAGGAAATTCTTGGTTAATAAAATTTTCATTGGAAGCAATTTAAAAAAAACTTAGCTGTGATTTAGAAAAGCAGGGCATACATCGTATGAATATAAAAATTGATTGTTCTATTCATCTTTAAGCATTTTAAATATTTTTTTAAACTATAAAAATAAAGCTACAAGTAACAAGCTACCTAGTGCATGAACCATAAACCCAGCACTATATGGGTTAATGGCTGCCATTTACTCAGAGATATTATTGACAATACTAGCTGAGTACACATCTGTAAATATTAGTATATTCAATACGAAAATAGGCAGCAAAACAATTAGTAGACAGACCTCTTTGCAATTATGTACAGACTTATCCATCTTAAGATATGACTTGTTTCTTCACCCACATGCTTAATACATTTTGCAAGTACATTTTGTGCTTTTTGTTTCTCTATTCACACACAAATGTACAGACTTCTGCGGTTTTATACCAGTTACACTTTTAGGCAAATATAATTATAACAAATGAATGAACTTTATTTACAAAATTAATAAATCATACATATAGATGTACAAGCATAGTGCTATAGTTAGTAAGATAGTATATACTTCCCTCATTTTAGAAAATAATGCTTAATTACAAATATAAGCTATTAATATCTGTGGTCTTCTACAATCTTTTGCACACCTTGGTGATGCCACAGGTATTTCTTCCTCCTGTCTTGTTACACTCTTTTCTTATTCAAATTGTTCTGCATAGAATGCATCCATACTGTTGATTGATCTTAAGACTGATATTCAAAATAGATAGATTGATCTCATCTATTTTCTTATTACTCAACATAAAATTTAATGTTGGACATACCATGTGGATGCAATATATTTTAAAAACAAAGCAGCTGCCTGGATTTATATTGAAAAATCTATCAAAACAATTGATACTCATACAACTGGCCAATGGAAGTGAATTTAGACATATCAATCTGGCAGCTACTTTTTTCTTAGAATGTGTCATAGCATACTATATGTCCAACATTAAATTTTACATTGTCAAAATAGTTTTCTCATGTCATACTTCTACTCTGCACTATTACAGAATGTGTACAAAAATTTCATTGCATTAACATTTCAGCATGAGTCCTTTTAGTATTTATATTCAATGTAATACATTATAAGAGCATGGAAAACAATAATACTCCATTCATATCATTATTTTATTTAGCATTGACATTAGCTTTCCTAGTGCCCTTTCAGATAAATCATTGCATCCAGAGTAATAATGTGGTGTTAATACATGCTTAATCCCATTATTAGTTATAAATTTATTTAATTACAATGATATGAACAATCATTTCAGGATATCAATAGCTTGTGAATAATTTCTATAAAACATTAATGGTATACTCCATGCTTGTGTTATTAATCATTTTGTTTTCAATCCATTTAGAATTTGAGTCATTAAAATCAGGAAAATATATCTGTTAAATGATTTAGCATATCCATGTGTAGCCTCTGCTAAGATTGGGTGACTTGTGACCAAGGTTCAGGATTTTTTAAAGGTAAATTGGCTGTGTGTAGGTTGACATTCTTTACACTGCTTAACTATTTGTTCAATCTTACAACTCATGCTGAGTCTCCACACATGGGTTGGTAGATTCTTTCATTCTCACAATTTCCAGATGTCTTTTAAAAAGCAAGTCTAATAGTCATTTTCTGCCTTCAGTCAGAATTATACTGTTGCATTTGTTAGGCTTTCATGTATATTCCATGTAAGTTCTGTAACATAGCTAGTCAACTTTCAGGCCATTCATCTTTATTACATTTCTTTAAGATTTGATATTCTGAATTAGCTTTAGTCCATTTTGCTGTTATAATGTTATTTATTGCATTTAGCTTATATCAAGGGTATAAAGTTTATTTTTTATCTCCATGATCTTATGTTTAACCTCATCTACATACAGTAATCTTAAAATGTATATCTGCATATCATATTTCTCTACCTGGCTTGCAGGTTATTTCCAAAGGAATATGATGGCAAAATATTAATCCAGTAGACCATTCTTTGACTAGTATAATCAGGAGTCTCAAGTTTTCCAAAATTCTCAATATAGATCACTCATCCATGTAGATCTTGAACTCATGTCCATAAACATTTTAGTGAAATTTTTCACAGTAAAGATTATCACTAATTCTTTCTTATCTAACTAGATGTAATTCTTTTTTACACTTGTTAATATTCTGTATGCATATGTGATTGAAAGTTTACCTTCATAGAAATGATGAGATGTAGCAGCTCTTACACTATACTCACAAACAATTGCTGTAAGTACAATTTTTTGCTCATTGCAATAGTGAATGAGGAATTATTTTGAGATTAATAATTCCTTAGCATTCTTAAGTGTTTCATCATGCTCTACTTTCCACTTCCATCATTGTTTCTTTTTTAGCAATTTGTATAACAGCATTACTATATATGATTTGTTTTTCAAGAAACAACCTAAAAATTATGTAATCTCAAAAACACTTGTAAACCTTTAACATTTTTTGGTTTAAAAGCATTTTGGATAGCTTTCAGCTCTTCTGGATTTGTGTATTTCTTCTGGATTTGTGTATTTCATTCTATTATTTATGATATATCTCAGAAACTTTATTTCACTGGTAGACCAAATAAATTTTGAAGCATTTAACCTTGCACTAATGTTCTCTAGTTCAATACAAACTTTAATCTCAAGTTTTGATAATTCACTCTCTGTTTCAGCAATTATTAAGATATCATCAATGTAAAAATAACTTCTTTTATTCCCTCCAACAGACTATCTATTTTTACTCGAAATACATTTGGTGCAATTGTTACTCCATATGCTAATTTGTTGCACTAAAATATTTATTAGTGGGGTCGATAGTCAAAAGTTTACCTATAGTGGTCATTATGGAAATTTGATGAAACGCAAAATTTTAAATTGATTTAGCAAATATATTACTTTCTGATAGCAAATATATTACTTTCTGATCTTACAACCTTTGGATATAGAATGTATTCAGTATTATGTAATAGTTATTTTATAGATGAAATCACCTATGGTTTTAGAATTACCAAAATTGGTGTTACCATTACCTTTCAACAAGTGAAATAATGTCTCTTTTTAACTAAATTTTGAATTGTTTGTTCCACTTTGGACTTTAAGATAAAGGAAATGTTCCATGGTCTATATGTAACTAGCTAAGCATCTTTCACTAATTTAGTAACAATCATCTGTATGTTTAACTCTGATGGTCTTGACTTAAATAACTGGATAATTTTCTCTGACCTCTGATCCGACTGTACATGTTATTATGTAATCCAAATCACTAATGGTTTAAATAGATTTATACTTTGTATTGAATTTATACCTTTGTTCATTATTGAAAGTGGTAGAAGTTTAACTCTTAAATCCACTTTAACTGGTACAGTTGCCATTTTATATATTACTACTCTATTTCCATGCATGTCATTACTACCATGCCAGTTTTCTCTAGTGTTATATTCTTTTAATGATTCAGCTTCACTGTCTATTTCATCTTAACTTTTTGTTTAGATATGAATATCCATCATAATATAGCTATTACCCCCACCATTCATCTTTATAATGCCAGTTTCTCTTCTGCTGATATCTCATCTTGATTTAAAGTCTAGACATAGCTCATATTGAGTTTTTTGTTTGTTTAGACAAACTTGTGATAAATGTCTTTGTTTTTCACAAACAAATTATCTTTTTTTTTTACCAAATTTTCTCTTCCAACAGCTTTTCTCAGCAGAGCAATAGTTTATCCAGGCATATTTAATTATTAGTTATACTTATGCAGCTTGAACTTTCAGCTTCTGCTTTACTTACAGTCACTGAAGTTTTCTTTGTTTCTATAATATTTTGGAATTCTGAAGCATTTTCTAATAGCACTTCCTAAGCCAAACATTTTTCTATCACCTGTAAATGTGTTAGATCAAATTCATTCAGTAAGACTTGTCTAAGCTTAGTGTCATGCATTCACCAAAATAATGGGTTGAGAAACATGTCATCCAATTTGGCATTAAAATTGTCATCCCTTAGCTAGTGTTTGTAATCCTATGTTATAACCTTGTATTTACTCATGTAATGCCTAGCTTCTGTTTTTAAATCTGAGATGTGCCATCAGTTTAGCTGTCAGAAATTAAAAATTCATAATTAACTTTACTTTTAATTCTTGATAAGATACTTCTTCAAAGTCAATTGGATACTTGCAGTACCTCTCTCCCGGACATTCATATTAATGTTGCCTCTTTTATTTTGTTGACCATAATATTGTTGATGAGCATGTATCTTTCTAAATGCTACAGTTAGAATTTCCAATTTACTGCAGTTATATCAAATTCATTAACAAACTATTTTGCAGTGTCATTATTCTTTTTGTTGATTAGCTATGGCATTCTATTAATGTATCTAAATTTATAAACTGTAGGAATGAACTGAATGGACCAGTCTGCTATATATACTCAGGATATTATTAATGATACAAGCTGATAGTAAAACTCAACACACTAAAATTTAAACTTAACAACAAGAGTTTATTAATTCAAAGCAAAACACATAGGTATTAATAGAAAGAATTTAGTACATTATTGACTAATCTTCTTAGAAATGAATAAGACAATCTTTATGTAATCTTATTTTTGTTAAGGTATGACTTAAACTTCTTTACACTCATACTTAGTATACTTTGTAAATAGTTATGTGTGCTTTCTTATCTGTTTCTCTACTCACAAATAAAATGGACATATTTTCTGCAGTTTTATACTACTTGCATAATCTGTATAAATTAATATATATATATTAGTTTAATAAGAATTTAAATGCTACTTAGTATACTTTGTAAATATTTATGTGTGCTTTCTTATCTGTTTCTCTATTTACAAATAAAACGGATATATTTTCTGCAGTTTTATACTACTTGTATAATCTGCATAAATTAATATATATATTAGTTTAATAAGAATTTAAATGCTGCTTAGCGTATATCTGTAGATTTTAGGGAAAATTTATTAGTTTTCTGACTGACTATATATTATATGAATCTTATTTACAAAAAAGAAACATACATATATGTGCGTGCACACAGTGCAATAGTTAGTCAGACAGTATAATGGTATAAAAGTTTATTTATGAAAAATTCTCGCACTTTTAAAATATATGTTAAAGTGACTCATTTGGGTACTAATTTACTAAAAAAAAAAAAACCCAGTTCAACAGTAAAATTACACTTTTGATTTAAAATACACACATATAAAGCTTTATAAAACAAATGAAAATAAATTCTAAATGTGGCTATGAAAATATTAGAAATTTTATTATTTTAAGGAAAAAAAAGAGCACAAAATTACACACAAAAAATGTTTACTCTTCTGAATATATTTATGGAATAATTCCTAATAATAACAATACTAACCGTTATCTTTAATGATATGAAGGCTTTTGTTTTAATATGCATGATGTATTATACCAAGTTTTGATTACAAAATATAAAACATAATACTGATAATAGGTGTAGAAAAAAAAACTTAAATATGATGTTTAGTTATTGAGTTAACATTATTAGCAGTTACTAATAGCATATGGGTTCCCCTTATTGTTAGCTTCATATGCTCATTGTGACAGAGTAGACTATTTTAATAAATGTCAAGGGAATATTCTAGTTAAGTGATCTATAATACTGATTATAGCTCATAAATTAGTTAAATTCTTCCATCCAATCCAGCGGAAGTATAAAGATCTTTACCAAAAAGTACAATATAACTGTATACACTTGGATCTCGTTTTATGCGGTAGATAGGTTCTACAGAAAACCCGCATTAAAAAAAATCGCACAAAAATAGATTTAATTAACCTTGAAAAGTGGGGGATAGGGTCTGTAATTTTCAAAATTCACATAAAAGCAAAGCAATGAGGAAAAATTACTTTAAAATTCGCATTAAAAAAATAAGGAAATAAAGTATGACTAATAAAAAATATCAAATATTTGGAAAAAAATTGGTACAAGGCAATCTTTTTTTACTTTTTTTTTAACTACTGTTATAGTCCTCCCTTCTCTCAGAAGTAGACTATTCCAGATGCCTCCTTATCTGATCGAATCAAGCATTGTTTGCCGCAGGCCAATACGATGATGTATAGATAAAAGCATAGCGAATGATTATTACAGGCCAATAAGCAACAATGATTACTGAATCCGAAGGTTTTCAATAAGGTCAGGGATCTGGGTATAAATAGTCAGCCTTTTGTGAGAATCAGGGAAGAACGTGTCTAACCTGAAAGACTCTTTGCATTCTCCCAGGGAAGCTCTGCAAACCTAAACAGCAGCAAGTATTCTCTTTGATAGCACTACGCTATTTTCTACACAGCTAGGCAAGTCCCACAGAGACTGGATGCTGCTAAGACCACTCTCGGCTCAAGGCAAGCTGTCTACAGCTGGAAGAGTCATAGACACTACCTGTGAGGCAAGCCATCAGGGGTGGCTGGAAGCGGCAGGCAGATGCCAGAGTTTACATTAAACTCCAATATTCAACTTGTAAATATTCACTTGTATATATTATATTGTATATATTTGTACATAATAATAAATATATTAATTGTAATACTTGTTTCAATATTATTTTACATTATTTTCTGTTGGTTTGGGTCTGTAATCCAGACCAAACACAACAACTACAGTATTTAATTTGACATTTTTTCATAAGTATTGTTTTTTGACGATATGCGGTTCATTTGTAAACTGGTAAGAAATCAGATTCGTCGATGTGATGTGATGTGATGTAGCTTCTCCTTGAACAAAGCCAAGAATCTCTCAGCAATTATGCCCAGAGAAACATGTTAGCCAATTTATTTTCCATCCCCCACTCTAAGTTTTCCCATATTCTGCTCCATCCCATTTACACAACTAGTGCCAATTTCAGTCTTGTGCTGTGTTAATGGTTTTCTGTTGACAACTGATTTTTACTACTGAAATAAATTTTAAATGTTCACATTTTGTTTCTATATTAAAAAAATGAGATCGCATTTGAAACAAAAAAATACATTATCATTAGAAATATTATTTTCAGTTTATAAAATCAATAAAATCTTCGTTATTTATTTTAAAAATCTACATTATTTATTTTTGTTATACCTAACAAAATATGTTTTAAAAGTTTAAAATTTTTAAATATTTATTGCAATATTTTTATATGTAAATATAAATCTATTATTGTTATTATTTACTCATTAGTATAAATAGGTTATTTATTCTAAATACAGCTTCAGACCATATTCAAGTTAGCTGCTAATATAACTATGTTCTTGAAAAAAAAAGTATTTCAAGTCAAAATAAGTTATTAATAATTTAAATTTCTTGATATCAAATATAGTGAAATATAAAAAATATTAAGTAGAAACATGAATCGCATAACTTCAAAATCGCATTAAAATAATCCGCATAAAACAAGACCCAGGGGTATATTGAAACTTTGGGTGTAACCAAAACTTCCTTAGTTTGAAGAGCTGGTTTTGTTAACATTAATTTAGATCAAAATTTTTCTTATAAAATGCATTAAATTTTATATAATTTTCGATTGAAATAAAAGTTTTAATAAATTTTCATGAATTATTTAATACTAGCAAAATCTCATTACTGAATGCTTGAAATAAAATCGTTTAATTGTAATGTAAATGTAATAGAAATTTAAGTAGTCATAAACGGTCAAATTTAATCTAGTTTATGGGTTAAGATTGCTTAATAAATAGTTATTAATAATTTACATGGATCAGAAGGGAAGAATAGATATTTTATAAAGTAAATATGATTTTAGTTAGTAAGAAATTGGCTGACGAAAATCAAATCAATTAGGGAAGTAAAATTTTAACACTAGAATATTTATTAAAAGATGTTTGTATGTGGAATCAAGGATTAATAAGAGCGTTAAAACTGTTCAAGCAGAATCGCATGCACGTGTGTGTGGTGCGTGAATGGAATACACGTAAAATTTTAATTATAGAAATAACTATTAATTATTATTAGGCATATATGGTGTCATTAAAAAGCTAATTGAAAGAGCGATTATTTTATATTAAGTTTATATTCATAGCAGCTAGTTTGCATTCAAAATCATGAGTTCAAATTCAGTCTGCTATGTATATATTTTTTTTTACTTGATCAAAATTTCAATTTGTTCTTTCAAGCAGGTTTTTCACGAAGAGCAGCAAAAGATCTAACAAAAACCACTTCTGTCGGGATATGAATAATTAATTTTGAAAACAATAGTAAATAACCAATTCAAATTGAAATATATGGTTTAATTGACAAAGGCCTCATTTAGAGATTGATTGACAGCAGGGGACTATAACACTAAGCCATTTTCTAGGAAGGGGCTTCTCTTCATTTCGGTCAAGGGTACAACTCTGTTCGGGTTTAAAAACATCAATTTAACCTAATAGAAAGTTTTATTGTGCTCCCTATATTAATCTCTGGTTGAAATTTTGAATCAAAATTTATGTTAGTATAAAAATATGGTATGTGCTTAAGCTACCCACATCAGGCATATGTTAATTCTTCCTGAAGTTGATCATTATTATGATTTTTTTATACGACAATCATTGCCTCAATTAATCGGAAAGTAATGCAATCATTGCCTCAATTAATCGGAAAGTAATGCAACATTGGCCGAAGACAAAATTTTACTTCAAGAAAAGAATGGAAATCTTAAATTCAATGCATGTTTATTTTAATTATGCAATTCTGATGATGGTCAAATATTATTGTTTGTGCTGCAAAAGATTTAAAAAGAAAATAATTATTATAAAAGGAAAGTGTGGAACTGAACTACGATACAAATGTATATGTTAAATCCCGCCTAAAAGGTCGTCTGCATTATCAATATTTGTAAGAGCTGATCTATCAATAAAAATTAACTGGTTGTTATGTGAAAGAGTCTTTATCTGTTTGTCAAACTGAGATATCACAAATCCTCAAGAATTTTCAGGAATTGAGTGCTATTATTTATGCAAAAATACCTCAAGTAAAATCAGCTGTGAACAAAAGACTGGTAAAACTGACTGTTAGCGGCCCCAACATTTCACCCTCTATTTTTAAAAAACCGGACTATATTTTTTTCATATAAGTGTATATAACTACAAATGTTTTTACATAAAGGCTAATAATAAAAAAAAATAAACTTACACTTTTATGCGTAGTTTTGAGCTATGCACACGAGGAAATTTATGAAAACGGTGTCATGTTCGTGCATACCCATAAATGCAAATTCTTGCAGGTAAGATGGATGAAAGAAGTACGATTCATCGATCTCCACTATCCGTGGTTCGAACTACGTTATTCTTACTATGTAATTGTAAAGTATATCTAACTATAAATGTATTTTTTACATGAAGGTTAATAAATAAAATTTTAAAAAACTTACATTTTTATGAGCAATTTTGCACTAGGTTATGTGTCAAAACTTAACAAATGTCACAAAAGAAGTCCCTGCTGTTGCAACAGTCAGGTTCAAGCCCTTCTTGTTGCACCTTTCAGTTTAACCCCCAAACCCATCTGTTCTGGGTTCAAACCCTATTAAAATGAATAAACGTATGAACCTTTCTATCATGGCTGGGTGCACAGCATTATATATGCACATATGAATAAATGCTATACATATATAGGCTAGTAGTTATTACAGCAAATATAATGTTAAATCATTTATTTATAAAATATAAAATTTAATGTTATAATTTTTAAATAGTAGAGATGTCAATTTATTAAATTTAATAAATATAAATTCGTATGTGGATGTATAATTCACCTTATATAATAATATATATAGAGTGGTGTGATTTTGTTTTTGTAAAAGAGCAAAAAGTTTTTACTTAGAAATAAAAAGTTAGTGATAAACAGATTTGCATTTAAGTCCACCGCACCTGCGATTAAATCAAATAGAAAGTTGATAATTGCTATACTAAATTTATTTATATCAAAAATAGTCATTAAAATCGCTTTAGCAAAACTATTTTGACACCTAGAACAGGATTTGCGGCATCTTGGAAACCTAAATAAAAGTATGTTTGATCAAATTGAGAAATTTTACATTTTAATGTAATATTTTAGATAGAGTTAATGAGTTTCCAGGTGAAACAAGTTCTTTTCTAGTAAAAGTATAAATAGAGTCAATTTTAAGCTTGTAAGGAGGAGGTCATTAAATTTAGAAGAGTGTCGCCATGCTGAATCTACGTCAGATCGATCTTTGAAAGATCTGATGGGAAAACGGCTGCTTCTAATCCCAATGAAAGAATGATGCAATCACTGCTAGCCAATGCTTCAACCACCAGAGCTTCCACAAGAAACCGTCCAGCTATGCCCACTCAAGAAGACCATACTACCTGAAAGCCAACACCTGTGTTTACAGACCAGCAACTAATTAATCGGTAAAGCCAATCCATATTCTCAGAACTCTGTGTTAATGAACTATTTTTAAATTAAGAATTTCTACTTCAAAGTTTAAAGCTAGCAAACTATAAAATAATGTAATTGTTTTAAAACTTTGTTTTATTATAAATTTTCGTTTAAGTAAATATGATTTCATTTGTACAACTTGTCTATATCTTAATTAAATGTAACCTACACTCATTTCTTTGCCTATTACTGTGGCTGTGCCTATAATATTTCTTTATTGTTATTCTTATTTATATGCCAATGCTCCAAAGCAGCGAGCATTTGCAGAAGTATAATTGCAAATATCTTCCCCATAGCTATTTTCTCAATAACATTATCGATGCTTGTTGGTTCGAATTCCTATAAATTTTAGTTATTTTTTAAATGTATGGTAACCTGCTATTAAATTTCATCTTATTGAGATTAAAGTTATGTGCTGGTCTTAGAAATATGAAAGTATATTCAGAAATTATTTGGCCATTTGATCAATATACTTTCCCCTCCCCTATAATAAATTATATATATATATAGAGAGAGAGATTGAAACCTATAAACCAGAGTTTATTATATTTTCTTTATCTCTCTAATGTCACTTGATTTTATATGGTGTTGTTAGAATTGGCTAATGATAGTAATACTGACCGGTCTATTGCCCCTATTTTTGTAATAATTAATATCATACTTTCGCTTGGCGGATTAGATACCTTAAATTCACATTCTATGTTTAACGTTTTGCTGCATCTTCTTAAGATGGGACTTCGGGAAAGGCCATCCCATCTTATCTTCTTTCAGGGTGCACATTAGTAAGGCCAGACATAATAATTCTCGGCAGTCGTGTTAGCCACCCTGACCTTTTTAGCAGCAGGACGCTTGGTTCCAGGGTACCTACCGGTGTTTTTCATGAAAACCCTTGACTAATCTATCCACAGGGTGCTCTGTTATTGTAATTTGCCAGTGCTATAGCATGTTGGTGATCTCTTTATAGCCAATTCTTGTCCAATAATTTAATTAATTATTCAGTATTAAACTGACATTTATATCTTTGCTTTGGAGGTTCAATCTCTACTCTGAGCTAAATTATATGCTCATACTTTATTAAAGTAATAATGACTCAATAAATATTTTGCTTAAAATATTTATTTAAATGTTTAAATAAAATAATATTTAAAAGGAAAAGATAATAAATATTTTGCATAAGACTGGTATAGCAAATTTATAATAGTAGCTACCACTTTTAGTAGTAATTGGCAAAATCTTATTTAGGCACAGCTTAGTGATTATTTAAATGTATTTCCATATTAATAATTAAAGATTTGATGAGGATAAATGTAAACTCCTCACATTATAAAGCCTGCATGTTTTCCCACATTAAATTATGTTTTGTTTAATAAACATATGTTAAATTTATTCTGGTTTCATATTATTTCTCATTCCTATTTCAATCCAATTCAGTTTTAGTTAATTATATATGTGATATAACTATATATGCATTAATTACCATTTATGAAAGTTATCTTTAATTTCATGCTGGTAGCAATTGAACTTAGTTAATATATTGTAACTAAATAAAGAGATGACCATTGGGCACAACCTGTGTCAAAAGGCATTGTAGCTGAATAAAAGCTTCATTATCAGAATGATGAGTAGGAACATATTATAATGATCCGGAGATAGACACTTAACATCATCTACACTACAGGGCGCCATCTAGGCATTTGAACCTAGAAAAATTTATAAAGTAGGCAGATACATAAGTAAAAAGAAAAAAAAAATTTTATATGATATTTTGATATTTGGTCGTTAGCCCATTGTCACTAGCTCAAAGAGTAGCAGAGATTTATATTTATAATAATATATTTTATTAATTCTTATCTAAGAATATTTTAAAAAATAATAAAATAAGCCACTGCCAGTAATTAACACATAAAATATTTATTTATGCACATATATATATAAAATTTAGCATTATTATTTTATATGTTTACTTTAGCATTTAACTACATTTTTAACTTTTATTCTAGATTTTAATTTACATTTAATTTTTATAAGTTTACATTTTAATTTTTATAAGTTTGCACAGATGGGTTTATAAAAGTTTGTTTTATAATGTTGAGTATAGATCGGTTACATAGATTATACGGTTAAAAACATTTCAAAATAAACATAAACGATCAAAATACAAAGTCATTGATATCGTCAATTGCAGAGGGAAATTTATAAGTAACCCAATAGCATTCACCATAAGATGCTTGCATTGACACCAATAACTTAAAAGACATCCGAATAAATACATTTTAGATACTCACCGTAAGGTATCATTATTTATCGAATGTCTATATATTTTGATCCAATATGAAAACCCAAAACATAATTAACCGATAACGAATCCATGCAAGCATTTATAAACAACTTAAATTTAATGCATTTTTATTTAGTATCGAGTATGAATAGATTACATAGATTTGCATTTGAAGATAAAATATTCTATCCCCATTTAACCTTAGGCTAAAAGTTCGCAGTCAAACTGGCGTCAATCTATCTGATATATCGATGTATTCAATGTAATACAAATACAGCAACACAAAATAGGTTAAGATAAGACATTGACTCTCATAAGATAGGAATATTACATCTATCTAATGAGAAGAACAATAAAAAAAACTCCATAGAAACGGATTGTGGTCATTTTGCTGACTTACGATCACATTCCCTAGGCAAGAGGAAGTGTGCGGCGTATACAAGTGATTCTGCCCATAGCGAATCTTGCATTACATCTACTAACTACATCAATATATCCAATCCATTGACCCAATTCAACAATGACACGAATAACCTAAGATTACCCTCCCCTAATATAACTTTACAAATCTATACAGCCATTCACGCCCAACTTAAGTTTATCATTGATATATTTTAATTTATCGGAAAACAGAAATCATAATAAAACTTAAAGAACAAAAAAAATATAAATGGAAATGATTTTACAAAAGAAATACATCAAATAACATTTTAACTACTTTAGTCAGATAGGAAATTCTTATATTTATAAATATTGAAAAGTTTAGTATTTAGAGTTCTTTTGTTTAAAAATGTTCATAAATTATATATTTCTTACTGTTTTGAAAAATGTCCATTTTCTCTGATTTCTTGTAATGGAAGGTATTAATCCCACAAAGTCATAAAGAGATCGGTGCGCAGTTAATCGCTGGTCCTTTATGGTTGATGGTATTCTTCCACGCCTTGATGTCCTGTGGCCCGCAATATCGGAAAACAATGTTTCATTTTTTTTGAACAACTGAAGGAATTGAAAGTGCGTCTTTCAATCCATTCTCCTTCAACTCTGCACTAACACCTATAGTCACATCGTAATAACTCTTTTTATTTCCAACCTTTCCTTTTATATTAATTTTGTGGATTAACTCAACATTACATCATCGATGTGATGATCCTTTCACTGAGGTCCGATTCCATTGTTTTTCTCTCCTATCTGCCTGTTGCTTATACATTTAAATGCCCAAATCTAGTTTACATTTAACTAATTAAAACAATCATTTCCATTTTCTGATTACTTAATGTGTTTTCCAAAATTAAAGATATATTTTTATCTCTAAATCTTTTTAAGTTTTTGCTTTTAAAATATTTTTTTTTATTTTTAATAAAGTTTTATTTTAATAATAATTTTTTTTTATCTGTGCGATATTATATATATACGAGTTTAAGATGATTTTTTAATTTTCAATTTTTACTTCTTAAAAAAGAAGTTTTTATTTGCGAACTTTTATTCTTTTAATGTTTACTAATAAAAAACAATGTAACGTACATATGTGCCCATTACAATATTAAGGAGACTAATAAGTGGTAACTATAATAGTCATTGAACTTTATTAATGAGCAAAATATTAATTAAATATTAATTATCCTTCAAAATATCAATCAAAATATTTAAGGCTTAATTCATCAACTTCTACTTAAGATTTAAAATAATATCATAATATCAATAATTAGAAATAATAATGCTTGGAGACTAGTCATTTCAGCTATCTGGTATCTGGCCTATTTCAAACCCTAGTTAGAAAGCCATTGTATTCTCAATTAACAAGTAGAAACGATAAACAAATTATTAAGAACAAACTATTATAACTCAGGAAATAACATCAAGTGGGTGAGTACACTGGTAACTCAATAAAATATCTTCTCAATAAATCCAACCATAGATTTTACCCACTTTCATCTCTTGGTATAATATCAAGTGCATGTTTAAGTGAATAACAAGTGAATATGGTCTAGCGCGGTGCCACTAGGCCATCTGAATTTAGTCAAAGTTACATCTTATAACCTTTTCTCATGTACCAGGTTTAAACCCCTTTTGGTACATTATTTCTAACAAAAATGGAGGATTTTGCTTTGATCCATATCACTGTATGCACTAACATTTAGGTAAACATAAAACATCCTTAAACTAAAGTGGTGTATATAAAATTCATCAGACAGAAATCATCTCCCAAATCTTAACATGATAAATGCATTTCAATATCTTTATAATTTTTACTAGCTCATATTGTACTATTAATTTAAGATGGCAATTCACTCATCCTTGCATGATGTAGATGATGGAATGGTGGTTATTATAATGATTCACGAATGTCAACTAAATACCATGAAATCATTTATGTATGGCCTTTAAACATTGATCTAGCTCATTAATTAAAATGTGATAATGATGATGATGATAACAATAATGGTTTCACCCACAGCTTTAGGACTAAGCCTAGCCTAAAATTTAGTTCTAAAGAAATTCATAACTATTTGTTAATCTTAGTATATCTAATTGGATTTTAAACAATTAATATTCACCACTGATGATGAATGATCACAACTAATAAAGAATACTCTCAATGAAATTATACGCCTCATTTAATAAAACAAATTAATATTTATTAATGCATTACTAACATATACAGACAATTTAAAGATAAAACTAAGTATTTATATGACTAATAATCATAATAATAATTGATTATATTGCAATCATAAGATTAATATTAAATTCTCCCCCCTTTCCCATCAAAGATATAATGTATATCAAATTGGATAACCAATTGGTTAAAATTTCCCACCCACAAGAAAAATATTTCATAAAAAAAATAAGCACTTTTTTTTTGTTTTGTACATACTTTACATCTTTATACATCTAAACTTAACATATAAAGTAGAGTGATTAATGAGAAAATGTTAGTGGAATTGAAAGAAGAAGATTTCCAGAAACAAGTTTTTAAATTACTTCTCCCCCTTCCTTCTAAACTACTCCTAAGATCATTATTCCTTAAATCAAAACAAAAATAATCCAATATTTCTAATGCGGTCTCTTATTCTCACAATCATACACCGTTATATACATAACAAGTTAATATATCACTGTGCATGTGTGTGTTTATCCCCATGATAACTAAATATTATTTAAAAACAAAATAATAATACAAAAACAATCTTTTACATTTTAACAAACATTTCATAATTTTAGATTAGGATACAATAATAACCTTTAGAAAATAATCTTCATTAATAAGCAGGGTATAATAGTTTTAGCATACATAAAATCATTACTCAAGGTTATAGCTATTATTATTGAAGAAAATTTTGGTTTCAATCGATTTTGGTTGTGTTAAAGTTCTGATAAAAAAATATAAAACTTCATTTCTAAAATTTTATGAAGTCTTTGATATCATAAAAAAATAGATAACGGAAATTCATATTACCAGTCCCAAGAGTTCAAACTTAGCTTGTTCAATGTCTATACTTTTGCAGCAAACAATTTTTGTGGTTCACTGGAACTGTCTCTTTTCATGAGACTTATAATTATTTTATGGTGATGATTTGCTTCAGCAGGACCCATTTGTCACTGGAACTGTTTCTTCCTTTTCTGTTATGCATAATTTTTCTAATAAATGGAGTATATCAGTTGTTCTCCCATTTGTAATTTTTCTTGGGTTTAAATTCAGTCACTGGAATAACTAGACTAACTGGTTCAATACTTTTTCTTTTACTTAAAATATAGATGAGCAGTCAGCCACATTAAATATTACTTTTCCCAAATCAATTATAAGGTGTAGAATATTTTTAACTCAGACAAGACATTTTTTTTTCTTCTTTATATGATGTGCTGGCTTTGTGATGGGTCATGGGATTGCCTCAAACGAGATACACATAAATTTTTAACCTGCCATCCTTATATTTTCAACCTTCAAAAAATTTTATATAAAAAATTTAATAATTTTAAAATGAGATCTTGCACAATTAAACACTTATCTTTCCTAGTTTCAATAAAAAAATAATTTTTCTTTAACTGATTTTTCAGACTGGTTTTATACCCTATTTCTTTCTCTATTTTCAACAAATCCTTTAATTATATCCTAGTGTGACTTTCTCTAGAAACATATGAAAAATCACACTATCCTGATTATTCAGATTAATCCTGTTTTGAAGTAACATCATTTTAATCCTTTTTCTTCACATATCGTCACAAAATGTCACACCTGAAAACTTGAGCTTCTTTTCTTGATCAAGCTAATGGGAAAATTTTAATGCTATACTTCTCACATCATCTAAGCTTCCACAACAAACAAAAAACAAACTTTATAACACAAAATTGTTGAGTAAAAAAAATATTTTAACAGATTTTCTTTTTTTTCTTTTTCAATATGTAATAACTGTAGATTTATTTATGCAATGTACACATACTATCATGCAAATCATTTATAAAACTGGCCCATTAAAATAATCTGAATGCTTTTTAAAAATTATACTTTTAATATCTAAAATTAAATTCTTACAACTTTTAAACACCAAATTATAATCATAGAAAAACAAAAATAGACACACAGAATAAAATATTAGAATCTAGTAAATGTAGGTTAGTTTTGAAGAAAGTTAATATTTGAAATATAAAATGACAACTAAATAGCTTACACACACACTGCCTATATATGTGTTATAACCCTATATAAAAATTAACTATTGAATAAGAAGAAGGTGTGTACTACTCTTTTGAGTTTCATCAACACACAAACAACTAAAGAACAGAACTGTTGCCCCACTCTCTTTCTGTCTTAGGCTTTTAGAACTTGATCTTGTAGGATTTAAACTTGGGTGCCCTACAGCTTTCTTTCCTATATAAAAAATGTGATGATGATTTTTGTTCCACATTTTCTTTCATGCACATTACTACAAATTTAGCTACTGACTAAATTGTAATGGCACAACATATATTTAAGTCCCAAGTTTCATGTTTCTCTCTGCCCTATGCTGGCCATGAAAAATGGATATACTACATGTAACTTCAAGTGTGGTCAAACATAGGGTCTTGAGTCATGGAGCATGGGCAAACGAGTTAAAGTTTGGTCAGATTCAGGATGTCACAATCCTAGTCTGGTCAGTTTTGGTCTCTTTGTCTGGATTCTAGATTCTGTTACACGAATGTACAAAACTTGACCGTTACACTGTCAAAATTATGAACTAGCTTTTGCCATGTGTAATTTTTGCAGACAGAATTTCTATCACTTCTAGTTCCCCAAAATGAAATTTTAAATGTTGCGGCTGTTCTGGTAGAAAGCTGGAATACACATTGCCTGCTTGAACAATTTCAAACTCTGGAATAAGAATTGAGTCATTTTTTTCCCGAAGCCATCTGTCTTTGAACACCATTGTTGATATAATGTTTAGTTGGGCGAATAATTTGCCAATGCACTTTAGCATACTTCTTTCATCCATCTGACCTGCAGGAATTTTCATTTAGGGGTATGCATGAACATGACACTGTTTTCGTGAATTTCCTCATGTGCATAGCTCAAAACTATGCATAAAAATGTAAATTTATTTTTTTTATTATTAATCTTTATGTAAAAACATTTATAGTTAGATATAGTTTATTTATAGTTAGATACATTTAGTATAGTTAGATATACTTACGAAAAAAATATAGTTCACTTTTTTAAAAATAGAGGGCAAAATGTTGGAGCCGCTAACAGTCAGTTTTACCCAAAAGACTTATTCGTTGCCAGGATACATTAAAATAAAGTTGGTTATATTTTAGTATAATGGTAAATGAAATTCTACTTAAAGAAACATAAACTACCTGAAAGGAATTAGATCCATGCTAAAAATTTATCGCATCTAACTAAACATCATATTAAAATTGGATAATGCGAATTTCAAAGAAAAATCCTGTAGATTGTTTTCTGCTTGTCTTAAAAGAATATAATATTGTAATATAAAATTCCAATAAGAAAAAGAAAAATGTGCTTTCCTCATAAATATAGAAACCTAGTGGATTAATTAATAAAATGTTATTTTAAATTTCCATGAATTAATTGTCGGATAATGTATGCACACAGAATTATTATGGAACAATTACCACTGCAGGAATATGAAAGAAACTTGGGATGACTGTGCTGAAAAAAGACTATAAGTATGTTTTTTATTAACTGTTATTTGTTTCTATAAGCCATTCATTTAATACTTTATAGTACCATTTATCAGACGTATAAGTTAAGCATTAGTGAAATATTTATTTCTTTAAAATTAATTAGAATAGTAGTTTTAAAATATGCCTTCTTTTAAATGATAAAATATTTCTTTACCCTAATGATATGAAAGAAAAATATGAATAAAAGTATATACTATATAAGATATTTATTAGAATGGGTTACTATTGCAAAATTTTAATTATAATAAAAGTGATATGTTTTTATCTTTGAATGCATGTTGTTGAGAAAGGAGATAGCCATGTCCCAGTTGAGAGAAATTTATTATGAATGATGTACATTTCTTATTTTAAGTATTAAAGATCTAAATTAATTTTATGTGTAAGCATATTTAAGCTCTTAAAATTATTGGCTAATGCATCAGTGCAATATTTTATGTTTAGAAATTAGATTTAAATTCTCATATATGTGTGTGGATTGGTGAGTGACCCTTGTACATTTGAGGTTGGTTGAGTTATTACCACCCAGCCAGTAGAGCAGAAGCATGGCCTACTTATTAAATAATTAGTAAAATTTAAAATAGTTAGAAGTTGTGGATGAATTTTTCCACCCTATGTTTAGGTTATACCATAAGATGATTTCTGTATTAATGTTAATAGTGCTTTGTGCAAGCCCTCCATGTTTATATGCCTAGCGATGATGAGTCCTAGCATATCTCAGCCCTTATAAAAAGGAGCTTTCTAGTTTTATGGGTCATTGTCAACACTAATATTGATTCTGAATTTTTCTTCTTTACAGGTGTATATTTGTTGAAGAGTATTAAGAGTAGATATTGTTAATATTGCTGGTAAGGTCATAGAATCAGTTCATTGGTTCTTTATGGTATGTAAGAGTTAAAATACAATCTGTTGTAGTGATGTATTATGCCTAGCTCTACTTTACATAGCTGTTTAAGAGCCAATAAAAATTATAGACTTTGAATTTCAAATTCGGAAAATAAAATATATTTTATGTGTGATAAGCTATGTGCACAGCCAGAAAAGATCTTCGCTGGATTGGTAAGCTAAATAAAACGACTTGTTGGGACATTAAATATTGTCTATGCGTAGGTATGTGAAAGTGTGACCCACATAAGAGCTAATTCTTAAACGTTTGATCAATTTATCTATAAATGTAAGGGTAAGCAAATGCTATATAGTAGTTAAAAATTTTAAATTGTTTTTAAGGCATATTAAGTTGCTCAAAGTTATACCGAATATATAAGTTGATTGTTTAGCTAAAAAAGTTCTTTATGACCAGTATCAGTAACCATATGTTATTGAATATAATCTACAGTTAGAATTAAAGAAAATAAAATTTATTAGAGTTTAAAATAGATTATAATAAATTAAGAATAGTTTGTTATAGTATTAAATATGTTCTGTAGCTTATTGATAGAACAATATAGTCATCTGTGAGAAAGAAACAATAATTCCGTAGCAGTTGTGAATCCTATCTTATAATAATATGAGAATGTTTTAAATTTTGCATTTTGTTGCTACTGGAGAAAAGGGAGAGCTACAGAGGTGTAAATAATGTAAATAACCTCAAATTATTATTATTAATAAAATGTTATAATTTTAAATAAAAGCCTTGTCTGTGTCTCAATGTTTTGTGGATTCTACAAATTCCAGAAATCCAATCACAATCATACATCATTACATTAATATTTGAATTTTATTATATTTAATTACTTATAACTGCGTTAGAATAAAGTACTTGAGAGATTAATTTATTATTCAAGATTCCAAGAAAGCTTTTGGTGTAGAATTAAAAGATAGAAAATTATTTTAAACACTTCAAACTCAGATAATAAGTATGTGGATTACAGTCAGATAAATTTAGCAATATTAAATTACAGTTTATCATCTGCAGTAGGGTTGTCATATGATATTGAATGCAGTGGATGGACATAAAATCCTTTCTCCATCCAGCAGTATTCAAATACCTTTCCAGTTGAACTTTATCATTCAAAATTTCAAATTCTCAAAATGTTTAAGTTATTTTATAAACAAATATTTATAATTAAATTTTATTTAAGTATTCGGAATCAGAGAAAGTGGACATTGGCTTGGTTAGACTAAACCAATGTTGATTATAACTGTAATCACCGGGAAAGTATTCATAAATCACACATAACTTCTTATCAGTATTAAGTTTTCACACATTACTATTCTAAAGCCCTGAGATAAGATTATCAAAGAGGAAAAAAGAGTTGGCGAATGGGAATTAATCTGAGAATAAAGCAAAGTACTTGATAATTAGTAGTTGTGAAATGGGATGATGATGCTGGGCAAGGAAATTATTTAAGGTTAATCAAATTTTAATTGTGACTTTGATGTAAAATAGATGGGAGAGAAAGTTGAGAGATTTAGTGTACAGTGGGGAATTGAGTTCAGATTCTCCTCCTCTCCAATAGATATAATAAATTAGGAAGTTACTCTTATTATTAATATCGCTCTCCGTGTTTTATTCGTTAGAAATTTTATTTATTTACCCATTCATAAAATATTAATGTAGATGATTAGATCAGTTATTAACCAATAATAAAGTAGTGTATAATATCTACCTTAGAGTTGCAATTTGGCACCCTGGCATTTCATAATGTGTTGTCCCATCACCATCGCTTCCGAGGCCATCCACTCTGCAGGTTGTGTGTGTGTGCGCGGGGGATGAATCAGTATACAGGAAGAGGAATGAGAGGTTACAATATATATATATTATAAAAGAATTACCCAACATATATTTTTTCTACAATGAAATGTTCTGGAAAGAGAAACGAATTAATGCAGAAAATTTGTCAATAGTTTTCTATAATTCAATAATTGCTTTACAAAGTTTTCAATAAACAATTATTAATAACTTATATAAATGATTCTAATTGAGAGTTAATTTTTTTTGTTAATTTGGAAACTGAAAAGTTCATTCATCATTTGACATAAAAATCAATATTGTCATTAATTTACAAAATAAATGAAACTACAATGTTGGCATGTCAGCTGAATACAGGCACACAAATATACTCTTAAAATAAATTTGTAACCGTTTTCTTAGAAATATGTTGATTCCTCTCTTCTTATTAAAACCCTAGAAATATCCAACACTCTCACCTTTCAAAAAATCTGGAACTTATATATATTGTACCCTCCTCCCCCGTCGCCTCTCTCACGCGTGCACTCCATAGAAAATAATTTATATATACTTAAATTCCGGGTTCTCTCTAGCTCAGTCTTAACAAAATGAATGAAATTAATTTATTAAAATGATTACTACTAGCTCTAAACTTTAAAATATAAATACAGTTATATTATTAAAATTTATTATTTTCATGAGACATGGAGCGACGACACGGGGAGCGAGACAGACTACATTGAGATATATCCACATGATACTATCCCAATGGCATAAGAACACTATACTAAATAATCAACTTATGGTATTCCTATGACTTTCCAAGCTCTTTTTATTACGATTAAGATAATAATCATATCTTATTATTCTTTGTAATAATAATCTAGCTCAATTAAATAATTTAAGTAAATAAATGAAATAAAATCAAATCAAATAAATCTCAGGTTCATAAATTGCATTTAAACTGATTTAAATTACGGTAGTAAACTATGAGAAGGGAATTTTATGTCATAAATTCACTACGTAACAACTAACAATAATAAATAAGAATAATGATAATAATAGTATAATGTAATCCTATTTCTTCTTAAATGAAATAAATAAATAAATATTACGTTCGTGGTAGTATTTAATAATCTGACAATCAAAATACGTGTTGTAATATTAGCATATAATTTATTTTAATATTGTGGCAACCAACTTATGACCAATAAACGATATAATTATAATCCTTTAATTTTATCATACAAATAAATTTTCAAAAATTATTATAACACTTTTATGTTTATCTACTTTGTGCAAAATTATATGTCTGTTGCAATTATAAATGTGTATTGCGATATCATGCATTCTATGTGGAGAAATATAACTAAGACACGAAGCTTACAAATAAATTTACAACATAGTTTATTAATAATTATACAAATAACAATATTTACATTATGTACATCGGATATCCCTACTTTCCTGTTACAAAATTACTTTACTAGTTTATCTCTTAACATTAAATTTCTACTTATTTTATTTTAACTCTTATACAGTATTATTATTATTATTAGATATCTGATTTTATTTTAGCTTGTTACAAAAAAATGTATCTATCAATAATTATAATTAATACTTTATATCTCTATTAATTTTAAAATTATATTTTTACAAAATTTTTTACCTTCGTAGTAAAAATTATACAAAATCATAAAATTCTATTTTATATTATTGTTCGTATGGAATCCTATAGATTCAAACCCTTCTTGACATTTTGATGTTTCCGTTTTATTATTGACTATACAATAATTATTAATCAAATACTTATCCAAGCCTTTGCTTCATATGGTAATTACAATCATTAACATACCATGCACAAATACATATATCTGTTACACATTATTGAATCATTTTCAACCAATATGCAATCTCTATTTTTAAATCTCATATAAAATATTAAAATTTTATTATTACTTTAAAAAAAACTTTGTTTAGATTTTTCTTTTAAAATCTTATATTCATTTCAGAATTACTTTTTAAAACTATATCATATGATTCTTCATCTCTTTATGACATTTATACTTTCACTTTTTAAAATAACAATTCTAACTCATTCTAGTAAATAAACTATTCTTACATAACGACAACCTAGCCTCATTTCTATTTTATGTATTATTTCTATAAAATATCTTTCTGACGATGTATATTCATGAAACAAGGATAGCGAAAATAGATGTGCAGGATCAAAATAACTAGAATATTATCCGTCATAAAACTTGACAATGATGGCACAGTGAATTTAAAGAACACCATAGAGGAGTGACCTTTATCTGTCTATCCACCTCTACTATAGGAGTGATGCTAAAGCTATTCCTTCAGCTTTATATAACATCAAAAAAAGTTTCAAAAATACGCAAAAAACACTGTCCAAAATATCTGTGTTCAGTGATAGGACTTAGTTAGCTATACTGAATACACACAAAATACTATGATCCAAATATTTGATTTTTCTTATTTCTTGGCAAAAAAACATCATCTTGGTTTCCTCTACACCAGTACTACCAAGTCACTATCCGATTTTTATTTCTCTAGATTTATCTATGCAGTACATCGACAAATTTCTGTCTACATTTCTAACAATAATAAAATTCATTTTTAGTTCAAACTATACAGCTATTCTTAAGAAAATCTTTTACTACTTATCTCGTATATTTATAATATACCAACTATTTTAAAATTATCTGAAGATTTTGCAACATAAAAGTTCAAAAGAATCACATAATTATTATGATACTTATTATTAATTATATTTTTAAAACAACTTATTGCATGCACATTTAAAATTACTACTATCTCAAATATATGTTTTAATGTTGGATAAAATGTGTACTTATAATTTAAAAACTTTCATACATCATTCTTCATTAATAGATAACCTAAAAAAAATATACATTATGCATTATCAATAATATCACAATTACCAATACGATCTCTATCTTCTTGATCGTATTCTGAAGGCTTCACCATTCCATTACTTCTGGTAGATATTTAAAACTTCCATACATACATTCTATTTTTTATAATAATATTTCTATCATTCGATTAAGCTATTATATTTAAATCTAATTATTCTTAAATTCATGTTTATATGTTTCCCTAAGCTAATATAGAATTTTTATATTTTAAATACAATCAAATAAAAATATTAAACTATATTTACGATACTGCTTTGTCGAACTTGCTTGAAAATTGTTCATCGTAAAGCTAAAAAAAAAAATATATACTTTATTTTTATTCAGTCACTTAATGTTCTTTTTAAAGAATAACTCTGTTTAATAATCTTCATCGACGATGATCCTTAGTTTTCTCAATATTTTATACACTTATTAATTCTTGATATCTCCTTCAACATAGTCTGCTAGCTTTTTCCCGCGCGCTTTGTTCCCCGATGCATCTTGTAGATATTTTATTTAAAGATTTAGTAAATTTTTCCGTTTTCCATGGATCCATTTCTATTTAGTCATTTAATTATATATTTCTTTGATCAAACATTTTTCATTAAATTCTTTGTAATATTTTTCTCTGATCGAGATAAAATTTAAGCTCTTTTCCATAAGATTCATAATAGCACGTTCCTATTAGTCTTTAACTTTTCCTTTATTTTAAATTCGTGTATTATATTCTTAATAATGTTTTCATTTAAAATATAAACACTTTTCTTCATCATTATTTTTCTTTGTAATAAAAGATTCATATTAAATTTTTCCATAGAGAAGTATAACTTAGTTTTAAGATAGCCCTGTAAATTTATCGTCATAAATTGTTCTTGACGACGAGCAGCTTCTTTTTCAGATTTTCACATATCGTCCCAATTGTATTCCTTTCAGTTATAAGATTAAGTTTCTGGTTATGCACAAGTAAAGTCGTATTAAGATACTTTCCCATTATTTTTCTTTCATCAATTAATTTAGGTATTCTTCCTTGTATTTCCATGTTACTGTAGGCTTTCTGGTTAAATTTGAATAAAATTTCCTGGTAAGATAAACTTAAAATTAGCAATACATATCTCTGTAGTCAAAAATATATTATATGTTACAGAATAACTTTTAGAATAAATCCGAAATTATAAATTTATACTACTGTTCAGCTACGATGTTACCAGCTATAAAAATTTGTTACTTTCTCTTTCACTTACACATTACTTCTCCCGCTCTGTATAATTCTTAGATTTTTGTCTGTTAATTTTACATCCTTTGATTGGTTAATATTTATTTTAGCGCGAACAATTTATTCATTTTATTTTGATAACAGAATGTATGTTTTAAAATTAAGAATTGATGACGTAATGTCTGGAATATTTATACCAATATTTTTAAATTCAATTATAGTTTTATATAAAAAAAATCATCTAAGTTTTAAAATAATTATTAAAACAATATTCAATATTTTTAACTTTCACTTTAAAGATCGATGGCAATTATATCTAGTTTTAAATTCACACAGTTTATTATTATTTTAACAAGAATGTGTGTGAAGGTATTTAATATACGGTCACGTGTCTACTAACTTTATAAAAATGATTTTTTATTTACGTCTTGGTTTAAATTACCAAAATTGACATATTTTATAAAAAATTTAGAAAATAATTTTAAAATGTAGAACTAAATATAATTCTCACCATCCTACAGTTTATTAATAAAATATACTCTATTAATTTTGATTATTAAATACATTTATAACATTGCATATAGCATTTATTTAATTTATTAGTTTTTTAAATATTATATTCAAATTATTAATCTACTTTTAACTATCTATAGCTGTATTATTTTATATGGCCAGCTTTCACAACCATAAGCAATGATATGATTAAGCTTTATTTAACTGTTTTCTTTTAAAATAATTTATTACACTGTTACCTACCAGGTATTTTTAGCTTTAAATTGTACTATAAAATCTCATTCTCTTATTATTATTTATATCTCTTACAAATATAACTTAAAATTTAAAATTTTTTAATAATTGACCTTTCTACCCTACCTATGACCTACAGACAAGGGCACAATATATATATATTATCTTATCTATTAAGCTTCACAACCATAGGGGTATATAATAAATATTTAAAATAAAATGGTTGACAAGAAGGGGTTCATACTTATTATTTAGTTTTCCATTTTTTATTATAGTTATTTTAAAAAAAGAAAAATTTCTGCAAAAATTAATTATAATATTTCCACTTTACTTATAATAATATATATTTATTTATAATGAAAATTTACATATAATCAATCATTGAACCAGGTCTAGCATCTCTCGTTCTATTGAGAGTTGTAATTATGGATAAGACAGTCAATGAAGGCCAGAGTATATTAGTCCAAGAGTGCATTGTTCAAGTATGACCATGTGTCTTTAGTCACTTTTTTTTATGAATAGTCTTTGTCCCTTTTCTTGATTTTTTTCAAACTGTTACAATACAATTGAACTACTTCTGATTCTGATTTTTAATAACTATCTTATATCTAGTTTTTAATAATAAGAATACGATGAAGTTTGCAAATTCTGATCCAAAAAATTTTGTAATTTATACAGTCCCATATTGAGGTGATACAATTTACTCTCTGGGATTAAAAAATCAATTAATGTAATATCATATATAGATGACATATTAGTAATTTTGCCTTCAATCAAATATCTAAACCTGCTGTATAAAATACTGGACAAATACACAGCTGACTACAGATTCATTTTTAATATTCATAAATCGATGGTCTGGAAAATTGCTACTGGAAAGAGAATCACAACCAAATTTATAGCTGAACCTCAAAAATTTTTGGCTTTCCCATATCCAGGTCGCCAACAGCAATGACAAAAAAAAATACAAAATGCAATATTGGAATCAACACAAAAGTTAAACAAGGTGACACTACTGAGCATTAAAATATTTACAAAGATCACCTACTTTCTCCACATTATAAAGCTGAATAAAAAATTTATAAACAAAATTAACTCTGTGTGTTCCAGGCTACTTTGGGGTAGAAAAGCGGTGGCCATAGGTTTAAGTAAAATACAATGGACTAAGAAACTTAATGACCTCTCTTTACATTCAATCCCAGCCATCTATGTTAATTGGACACTACTATATGGGTATCATAAGATCACACAAATCGTCTTGGCCACTGAGCAGCTACTACCAAAGGAGGATTGGATAATGAAGCTGAATAAACACCTAAGGAAATTTGCTACACCAAAACAACTACCATTTGCAAATAAGATCAGACTATGGGAAGCATATCACCTGATGAATCCAGAGTTACAATGTTTACCAAGTAAACTAAATTTAACTAACAATAAGCTCTTATCAAGAACTAAATTCTGGGCTGAAATTCATAGATTTTGTAATCAAATTAAATCATTACACTTTGCCCACCAATTGGTTTCTTGTATATAAAAGGGGTTTCAAAAAAACTCGACCCTATATGCCAATTGTGTGGGTGAAAAGATGAAACAATTGAACACCTAATTGGAGCATGTACATGTTTTGACAAAGTCAGGAAATTCATTCACGACTGCTCCCAAATGGGAATAATATTTCCACTTTATTTATTATTTTTTTTGTATTAAATTGACTTATAAATATAAAAATAATAAAAACATAAGAAACATAAAGTATCATATTGTGTGCTCATTAATGCATATTTCAACTTATTAATATAAAAAAATAAAAATAAATTTATAGAGTCATATCTTTGCCATTACACAGACTTTTCATGAGTGCAGGATCCATTGCATGTTGTTCAGTCAAAGGAAGATCCCAAAATTTTGTCATTTTGCCATAATGGTAGTGACAGAAATAAATATGCTGAATGTAAATAAATTTAGTAGTGGGTCAACATTTATATGTTATAATATAAATTTTAAAAAAATTAAAATAAACCTTCTGAATGAAATTTACAATTGATTTATTACTTTTTTTAAACTTAACAACTAATATATATATATATTAATAAAATAAATTTGAAAAAAAAAAAACCCTCATAAACAAAATACTTTTAGGGTCCTTGAAACTGTATTATTAAAAATAATGACTACAAAGCTTGGTAGACAGAAAAATACACAAACACCAAAAATCTACCATTGCTAATAATTAATAAGTTTAATACATATTCATTAATTATAATTCATTAAAATAATTTATGTAGGTCAGTGTAATAATACAGTGATAAACTTGGAAGCTATATATTCTTGAATATCACATGATCCATCTCCTTGAATGTCATACGATTTCTGAATATTGTTTTTTTTCTTTATTAAAATATTACATTCAAATATTAGCCTTTCAAGCTAATTGTGCATACGCTTTTGCGAGTGTTAATAATAATAAATGAATACTTTCTCTCCAATACAAGATATAGTATTTATGCAGGAACAAAATGAATCACTTATTCCTACGACTCAAATGCTTATATATGAGCAAATCTGAGTACTGGCAAGGAAAGTGGGAAGATGGAACAGTCATTTTAAATTACTATATACAATGTCTGAATGAATGACATCAGTAAAATTGTCTAGAATTTACTAAACGTTATTCTAACTGAAACTTAATCATATGTAAATAAGCGTTTATTTTATATAGCGTATGTTTACAATTGTTATTACATTCATTAAAATATCTAAAGTTTTGAAGTTTCTAAAGTCATTGTTTGCTAGTTTTATAGTAAAAAGTTTTTAATACTTTCAAACCATTTTCTACTTGTTAGTTTTATTTTTAGTTTATATCCGTAAAATTGTTGTACTGCATAATGAAAAATCGCAGCTAGAAATTACTTCCCTTTTAAATCTGTCATCAGCATCGCTTTCTCAGTAATATAGAAACAACAAAAAAAATGTTTGAAATTGGAATTGTACATGTAAATGAAAATGAAAACTGAAATTAAAATAGACAAATATCTTCTTACATGTCATTTCATTAATAATTCATTGATTTTGTAATCAAATTAAATCATGACACTTTGCCCACCAATTGGTTTTTTGTATATAAAAGGGGTTTCAAAAAACTGGATTCTATATGCCAATTATGTGGATGAGAAGATGAAACAATTGAACACCTAATTGGAATTGTGCATGTAAATGAAAATGAAAATATATTGCACAAACTACTATATTATCACAATTAATGCAAAGAGATGTGTAATGAAATAATGAGTTCATGATGAAGAGAAGATTAAAAACAATGTCCAGTCAGGTTAGGAGGTATAAAGTTCTGAAGAAGACTGCTGGAGCAATCAAAATTGTAAACTGTAAGAAAAGGTGGTAAATAAAGGATTGTGTAACAATATTAACTTGCATGGACAATTTAGTATTACATGATGAAATATATATTTTTTGCAAGGCCAAAAAGTATATTTTTGACTAGCATTGCTTATTGGTTATTCACTATTAACTTTTATATCTGAATATTCTTTCATTATTTTCAATCAGTAAACTCAAGTGACAGTCTAAATTTAAAAACAACAAATCGTTACAATGGTATGTAAGTTTATACATTTTGCAAAGTTTGATTAAGTGATTATCTATAAATATAATATATACAGGACCATCTATAATCTGACAGCTGAATAATAGTTTAAATAAACAAACAACAAAAGTTTAGTAATAAATTCAAGAGTTTATTTTACTTTGAATGATGATAATATTAGTAAAATAGGATTAGTAAATCAATTGACAATTTGCTAGTTGAACATAAGATTAATCTTAATCACATAACAGTTCATATCTCACAAGATAAATTATATGTACATCATTACATAGTTTAGTAAGTATTTTACTGCTCACATACATCTCTAGTGTTAATCTAGTTAGACATTGACTGAAACTCATTTCCTCTGCTAATACAGGTTTACTCTACTCTAATTAGCTTTCACATTATACATGGAATCTCTAACTTACTTTCTCTCTATTAGAAGTTTTCTCTTTCTGGAGGATTTTAATAGACTTGTTAATTTGCACAATGTTAGACTTTATTGATGTGCAAATTAATGTCACCTCTTTCTGGAAACTAATTTTCCTTTTCTGCATATAATTATTTCTAGAGTGACCAATATTGTCTTTGCTGACCAGCATATACACTTTTGTACATGTATACAACATCATTAAATAAAATCTTTACAAAAACCTAGCGAGTATACAACACCTCCCCTTTCATAATAGAAATCAGCAGAATTTTATTTAGAACAAATAATAGTGTAAACTTTTTGTTATCTTTTTCTCTCTAACAGATCTCTTTAAGGTTACTTTATTTCTCTGTTCTGTAGTCTTTTTTTCCTGTTCACTATTTTATTCTGTTTCTTCTCTGTGTTAGTAGAAACA
Source organism: Epiperipatus broadwayi (assembly GCA_028023455.1). Taxonomy (NCBI): domain Eukaryota; kingdom Metazoa; phylum Onychophora; class Udeonychophora; order Euonychophora; family Peripatidae; genus Epiperipatus; species Epiperipatus broadwayi. The sequence continues at coordinate 2,863,307 of JAQFVV010006351.1, forward strand.
CCAGTTATCCTCATTTATACATTAAGTAGTAACTATATCCTCTAATATTTCAATTTTTCATTCTCTTATTTAGTTAACACGGCATCTTAATACTATTTCATCTGATTTTATTTTGCGCAATTATGCAAACATAATTTAATTAATTATATCTGGTAGCTATTTTTTAAAAAAATTACATCTCTAATCCATTCAGTTTGGTTTACTTTGAATCTAATGTTTTCTCATTTTTACTTTAATTTGGAATTAAAATAGACTAATGTCTTCTTACATGACATTTCATTAATAATTCCATGGGTGTTTTCTTTATAACAGAGCTAGAGATGAAGTTCTGGTAAAACAATGCTGTTGTGCGTACTTTATATATATAAACATACTCCTGTTTATTTAATGTATTTTTCAGCTGCTGTACTGCTTTTTGGAAATTCCATTTGACTGAAGGTCATATGCTGGTGCCAATATATGCTGTTATCTCCTTCTATAGTCTTTAAGTTTCTCTACGCTGAAACCTGGCTATTATTTGTTACAATGATTTTTGGATACCCATGCATTACTTTTTATCACACTTTCTGTACTAACAACTTTTGCTAGATAGTATTCTATCCATTTTGAATATATATCTATGTATACTAAAAAAATATATCCATTAAATAGCTCAACATGTTTTAAATGGACTTGTTGTTATTATTTCATAGCTTTGGCTCAAGAATTAAATTTGTTAGCCAGTAAATTTGTTGTTTGTTGGCAAGCCAGACAATTTCTAATGGTCTTCTCAATGTCAGTATTTAATTTGAGCTACAAACATATGAAAAGGTAAGTTCTTTTATTCTGATTATCCCAGGATGTTCTTTGTTTAACAGTTATAACACACTCTTCCTTCCCCAAGTGAAACCATTACATAGTCCATCATAAGAATGCATTTATGGTAAGTTGATAAATTCTCCTGGGCATTCCAAATTGCTGGAAATAAATTATTTGATAATTGAAATAGCCATTCATTTTTATTTAGTTCTCTTCATTCCTTTTAATCGATTTTGCTATAACCTTACTGTTAACAATTTTGGACTTTTAACACATCTATTGGTGAAAATTTATTTCAAACATTTATTTATTACAACAGTTTTAACTTGTCCAATACTTATTTCAAGTGATTTAAACCAAATGTGCCCTAATATCGGGTTTCAATGTTCTTTGTGATTACATATAATAACGAATTTTTATTATAGCTATTTGCCATTATAGTCACTGTCACAACTCCCTAATATTTATTGATTTTGCAGTAGTTTTTTTCAATTAACATTAATCTTTGCTCTTTTCTGAATTACTGTAAAATGGTTTAGTGATATCAATGGTATGCTCACCCCACTGCCCATTTTCCTTTCTATCATCTGATTGCAGACTTTCATATTTAACTCAATTGTGCCATCATTTTCTTTCAATTTCTTCATAGTTGTAAAGTTGTTAAATGCTTCTCCCCTTGATTTATTTTTTACTGATAAATCTGTTTTGCCATTTATTTTTACATGGCTTTGATAATTGATTTGTCAGACCATAGTTAAAAACTTTTTGTTTGTTTTAAATTTATGCACTGATTTAAAATGTCCTGTAGGAATTGTCTGTGTTAAATTACTTATGCCACTTGTGGCTTTGCCACATTTACAAATTTTTCTGAAGTATCTAAATATCTTACATTTTTGAAGGCTACTATGTGCAGTAAAATGGCTTCATGGGCTATAACACATTCAATAGCAGTTTTATACATTAACAGACTATCTTAACAGTATCCTTCCAAGCTTCACATTTCTGATGACATTTCATTGATAATCTTGAAAGATGCACTGTTAATTTTGATGTTATCAGCTTAAAATAGACATTTAGTTTTATTAGTAATTCCTCATAAGGGATTTCTTCAGGCTGCCTCAGATCCTATAAATGATTTGTTAATATCGTGATCTCCATAGTAAGGTGCCAATTTTTAATTTGTTATCGATTATCCTATTCATGAGTATGTATTTTTCTATATGGTTTATATATATATATATCTGACATTGTTCCAGATTTTTTACATTGAAGATCATTGTTACATTGTTCTGCATATTTCTTACATTATCCTAATCACTAATATATAGTGATAGTCTTTCAGAGTTTCAAGGCTCTGGTATAATAATCTTACAGTTATCCAATTTTAACTGCATCACATAATATTTCTGAGTTACTCTATTTGAGTGTACCACATAATATACTCTGGGCAATCTATAATCTAGCAGCTGAAATTTATAAAATAGTTTAAGTAAATAAATAACAAAAGTTTAATAATAAATTCAAGAGTTTATTTTATTCTGAATAACAATAATATTAGTGGAATAGATTAATAAATCAACTGGCAATTTGTTAATTGAACACAAGTTCAGTCTTGATCATGTAACATTTTATATCTCAGAAAATAAGTAATATATATATATATCTGTACAAATGTAGTTCAGTAAATACCTTACTGCTCACACATATCTCTTGCAATAGACTAGTTAGATTTTGACTGAAACTTGTATTTTCACTGCTAACACTGGTTTACTCTATACAATTTGCTTTCTCTATATATTGAGAGTCTCTAACTTTTTTTCTCTCCATTAGAAGTTTTTTCTTCTCTTTGTATTAAAAGTTCTGGGCACATTTTAATAGATATGCTAATATGTCTAATGTGAGATTTTATTGATATGCAAATCAGCATATTGTTTTTTGCTGTAAACATATTTTTATTATGCATATTTTTACTTCTAATATGACTTAACATTGCCCATACCAAAGATTTCAAACTTTTGAGAAGGAGGAGCCAAATCTGACACTCGCAATAATTTAAAAATTATTCAAGAGGCATGAATATAAATTTACAAATAAGGAAATTTAAAGAAATACTATAACAAGTTATGATATTAATTACATCTTTATTAAATGTACATTAAATCACATGGACAATTGCTAGCATTGGTTTTAATCAGTGTGAACAATGAGCTTGCATTTCCTTAGAATGTTTCTATATGTCCAGTTGATAACTAGTGATATTTAATTTGAGACATCAGTAATTTGGTTCTTCAATTTTCATTTAATAAAATTCATGTTAGAAAATGATTGTTCACATAAGTATGTAGATCCAAAGATACTGAGAATACCAAATGCAAATTTTTTCAATTCATGATATGAATCTGGAAGACTATTCCAAGTAGTAAAAATCATAGACTCTGCCTTCTGTGGGTTTTTATAGCACTCTGCTGGTTCTGTGAAAGCGGACTACATTTATCTTTTTCCAGTTCTTCCATTTCAATATCAAGATGAACAACTTTGGAACTCCATAAATCTTTTCTTGTCAAGTCCAACAATTGTACTTCAAAATTACCTGCGTCAATATCAAATGTGGAAAATTTTAATTCTCTCAAATGGATTTGCAATAAAAGCTAGAGTTGCTTTATCATTTCTAAATTCCTGAAACCTTTGAAGAAAAGATTCCGTTATGTTTAAAATCATTATCTTAAAATAATTTTTGTTAATGAGGGCATTGTTTTCTTGACAATATTGAGACAAGTTTGGAAAATGAACTAAAGTTCCCTTCTCTAAATCTTCAGCAAATAGAATCAATTTCTTTTCAAATAAAATAACTTCATCTACTATTGAAAAGGCAGTATTTCCCTTACCTTGTAATTTATGGTTGAGCTGATTCAGTTGAGATGTAACATCATCCACGAAATACAATTTTTGCAACCACTGATCTGTTAATTTTAAATATTGAATGCCCTTGTTGAAAAATAGTTTGATTTCATTTATGCAAAATGCAAAAGATTTTAACATGTTGCCTCTGGAAAGCCATCAGACCATGTTATATTGGAGAAGATCTGAATACTCATTCTCCATTTCACATAGAAACTCTTTAAATTGTCAATAATTAAGTCCACTTGCTGCAATAAAATTATCAAGTCCTTGACTTTACCAATTTCTTCTGGAAATGTTTGTGCACAAAGTGCTTCCTGGTGAAGTATATAATGGAAAGAAATCACTTCATGATTAATGTTTTCTTTTAAAATTGAAACAAACTTTTTTTTTGATCCCATCATATTTTTTATCCCATCAGTTGCAATTGGCACAATTTTATTAAGTATGATATGGGTTTTTTCCATGCATTCGATGACAGCATTTGCTATGTCTTCTCCTCACATTTGATCCTTGAGTGGCAAAATCCTAAAAGTTCTTCTCTTGGACTGTCAGATGATATATACCACATGTAAAAGAAAATCTGGGCTGTGCTCTTGACATCACAAGACTCATCCACTGCAATTGATAAAGCTGAAGATAATTTAATGTCCTCACTTTGTAAGTTGGCAACATTTAAGGCCATTTTAACTGTCCTATCTACTACTGTTTTGGCAGATAATGGCATGTTTTTAATTTTATTTAAAATCTGTTTATTTTTGAAATTATGAAAAAGTTCTTTGGATGCTTTAACAAAACAAATTTTATGTACTCCCTATCTGTGAATGGTTTTTCCCTCTTAAATATTTCCTGAGTCACTATGAAGCTTGCAATAATAATGTTATTGGCAGACTGTCTCCAATAATCAAATACAGAACTTGATTTTTCAATATTTTTCTGAAGTTCTTCAATTGCTCTTTTTCTCATGTCACTGACAGAATATTTTATAGCAAAATGAGGCATGTTTTGTCATGAAGTGTCTCTCCAAATTACACTTCTTGTTTTGTGCCAGTGTTTCTTGGCAAATAAGACAGGTTGGAAAGCCTGAGTTTGCAATAAATGCAAAAGATTCGATCCATTCAGTTTTAAAATCATGATGCTCATCTAATATTTTTCTCAATCTTTTCATTGTAGACATGTTGAAAAACATTTTAAATATTGTATTTTATTTAATACATTATATCCACATTTGCACATCTACACAAAAAATGATAAGTTCCTCTTCTAGGTAACATGAATTCACATTGCACCATTGTTAACATGATTGTCCACTAGAGGGCAACCATATGCTCACTTATCAATTCTAAAGTTTTGCTAGACTTATAAAACATATAAAATCACGATTAAGTTAATAAAATCTTTTAAAAATTTTATAAATTGAAACTATGATAGTTTTATTTTCAATTTTACTACATAGTAGGGGTCTATATGTTCCAGATTTGTCCAGATTTTATCTTTATTTTTTAATATATGAGCACAGACTTTCACACCACCCACCTCTCTCCACTCTATCTAATAACACTGATACATCTAAACACATATATGCAAAAATAAATAATCACCAATATACGTGTTTCATGCTAAACCAGCAATCATCAGTTGGTCCAGACTATCATCTTTACACACATATATAGTATAAGTGCTCAGATATATATTAAGATAGGCTATCCTCATAGTTTAATGGACAGGCTTCAATCCACTCCACACTCCAACTCTTCAACCGTCCATCCAATTGAAAATCTGATGATGGAATGCTCAAAGGCCACCCTGAGGCCGAGATTATTGTCACACCCATGTTGACATAAGGTCAATCTGAACCCCACATGTACAGGACATAATCCATTTAATACATATGCAAGGATGGGCAGACATCTCTATAATGTAATAACTGAAACACAGGCTTGTTATATACCTGTGGCTATATATATGTAATATAGGGTATATGAGCACAGACTTTCACACCACCCACCTCTCTCCACTCTATCTAATAACATTGATACATCTAAACACATATATGCTGAAAAGATAAATAATCACCAATATACGTGTTTCATGCTAAACCAGCAATCATCAGTTGGTCCAGACTATCATCTTTACACACATATATAGTATAAGTGCTCAGATATATATTAAGATAGACTATCCTCATAGTTTAATGGACAGGCTTCAATCCACTCCACACTCCAACTCTTCAACTGTCCATCCAATTGAAAATCTGATGATGGAATGCTCAAAGGCCACCCTGAGGCCGAGATTATTGTCACACCCATGTTGACCTAAGGTCAATCTGAACCCCACATGTACAGGACATAATCCATTTAATACATATGCAAGGATGGGCAGACATCTCTATAATGTAATAACTGAAACACAGGCTTGTTATATACCTGTGGCTATATATATGTAATATAGGGTATATGAGCACAGACTTTCACACTACCCACCTCTCTCCACTCTATCTAATAACACTGATACATCTAAACACATATATGCTGAAAAGATAAATAATCACCAATATACGTATTTCATGGGTGTGACAATAATCTCGGCCTCAGGGTGGCCTTTGAGCATTCCATCATCAGATTTTCAATTGGATGGACGGTTGAAGAGTTGGAGTGTGGAGTGGATTGAAGCCTGTCCATTAAACTATGAGGATAGTCTAACTTAATATATATCTGAGCACTTATACTATATATGTGTGTAAAGATGATAGTCTGGACCAACTGATGATTGCTGGCTTAGCATGAAATACGTATATTGGTGATTATTTATCTTTTCAGCATATATGTGTTTAGATGTATCAGTGTTATTAGATAGAGTGGAGAGAGATGGGTGGTGTGAAAGTCTGTGCTCATATACCCTATATTACATATATATAGCCACAGGTATATAACAAGCCTGTGTTTCAGTTATTACTTTATTTTTTATGATTTCGTATTGCGAATGTTTTTTTTTTTTTTGCTTTTTTTTTTGAACGTATGTTCCGATTAGACCTGTGGAAAAATATAGACATTACTGAAGAGCCACATATGAATCACGAGCCATAGTTTTCCGACCCCTGGTCTATACTGATGAGCTTGTACACACACACACACACATTGTACAAAGTTAGAATTATCACATGAGTGACTACATATAAAATTTGAATCTCATGCATGGGCAGAATAAATTCACAGGATTATGCATCTCTAAACCTGGAATAAAATCAAAATCATTCGTAAGCGGTTATACATAAAATGAAACTCAAGCGCGGAAATTATATTATGTGGTGATAAACAAATGAATTCAAGCCGCATCCACGGGGTCGATATGTAAATGCACACGTATATTCTAACCTTTAATTTCAGACACTTATGTGATACGAATAAATGCCAATTTGCTTTAAAATTTCTAAATAAAATGAAATCACCCTACTAAACTACCTATATGTATACACGCATAATGGCATTACCCACACAATATCTTTATTTTCATTAATTTCTAAATACGTTATTCAAATGATTTTCGATAGCTTCAAAAAGATAAAAAGATAAATTTTGTAAAACTAAATCTTAAAATCGTTCTTTTTCTTAAATCATTTTTAAAAATTAATTCTTTAGGAGAAAGATTGATTTAACATTTACCTAAACAATATCTTAATTATTTAAAACCGCCTTTGTGATCAAAAATTCTAGAGATATTCATGAAAATAAAATTGACTTCGATTTAAGTTTTAATATAACAATAACAGAAGTTGCTATAACCTTCTCATTATTGTTTAATAGCACATATACATTTTATCACTCTTTCAACCATAAAAAAAAAAAAAATCACTCGTAAATATTCAGAGCATACCTCATATATATATGCCATTTCTTTTACTAAACCCTAATGTAAGTATTAAAAAATATAAATAAAATGAAAAAAGTAACATTGGAAAAAATTACAATACGGTAACATGTAAAATCCATAAATTTAATTACAAAGAAAATGATCTAGATATTTATTATTAGCTTGTGGGAAATAGAATAAATTCGTTGCAATTCAAAAACTAAATAAAATTATTACCTTTAGTCCATAGTCAACTGGGATGAGATTATTTAAATATGAAGCAAATATTAAAGTTACCCATGTATGTTTTATTTTTGGATATAATGTAAAAAAGCTCTTTTGTAATTCTATAGTGAAATATACACATTCAGGGTAGAGTTTACTTTAAATTTGGTTAACTTACACTATTGAAAAATGATAGCTGCAATGTTGTAAATGAGTAGTTGGTTGGCATGAAGCTATGCCAAATGACATTGTTCATTAAAAATATCATATATAAATTGTTAAGAAGAAATTAAGATACTTTAGTATTTTTCTTGCTATGATGTATTACCACAAATACGTACTACTCTAATCTTCCGATCTTTAAGATAATGTCTCCTAGTGATTTCCGGACAATGTTAATCGATAAAATGTGTTCAGAATCATGTGGAGAGTTACATTAAAGATCGAAAGATTAGAGTAGTAAGTCTTTGTGGCAATACGTTATACCAATAAAAAGCAGTAAAGAAGCTAGCCATCTGGTAGAAATTGGATGCCATGTTTGTTGTTTCTGCAAAAAAAAAAAATATTAATATAATAAAATGTAATAACATTGGTAGACATAGCAATAATAATATTAAAAAGTACATCTAATAGCAAGAATAATACTAAAGAGGCTAATGGGTAAAAATAGCAAGAATAATACTAAATAGGACATCTAATAGCAAGAATAATATGAAAGAGAACATCTAATAGCAAGGATAATACGAAAGAGGACATCTAATAGCAAGAATATGAAAGAGGACATCTAAGAGCAAGAATAATATGAAAGAGGACATCTAATAGCAAGAATAATATGAAAGAGGACATCTAATAGCAAGAATAATACTAAAGAGGTCAACCAGTAAAAATAGCAATAATAATACTAAAGAGAACATCTAAGAGCAAGAATAATATGAAAGAGGACATCTAATAGCAAGAATAATACAAAAGAGGACATCCAATAGCAAGAATAATACTAAAGAGGTCAACCAGTAAAAATAGCAATAATAATACTAAAGAGGCCATCTAATAGCAAGAATAATACTAAAGAGGACATCTAATAGCAAGAATAATACTAAAGAGGTCAACTGATAAAAATAGCAATAATAATACTAAAGAGGACATCTAAGAGCAAGAATAATATGAAAGAGGATATCTAGTAGCAAGAATAATATGAAAGAGGACATCTAAGAGAAAAAATAATATGAAAGAGGACATCTAAGAGCATGAATAATACGAAGAGGATATCTAGTAGCAAGAATAATATGAAAGAGGACATCTAAAAGCAAGAATAATATGAAATAGGACATCTAATAGCAAGAATAATACAAAAGAGGACATCTAATAGCAAGAATATGAAAGAGGACATCTAAGAGCAAGAATAATATGAAAGAGGACATCTAATAGCAAGAATAATACTAAAGATGTCAACCGGTAAAAATAGCAATAATAATATTAAAGAGGACATCTAAGAGCAAGAATAATATGAAAGAGGACATCTAATAGCAAGAATAATACTAAAGAGGTCAACCAGTAAAAATAGCAATAATAATACTAAAGAGAACATCTAAGAGCAAGAATAATATGAAAGAGGATATCTAATAGCAAGAATAATACAAAAGAGGACATCCAATAGCAAGAATAATACTAAAGAGGTCAACCAGTAAAAATAGCAATAATAATACTAAAGAGGCCATCTAATAGCAAGAATAATACTAAAGAGGACATCTAATAGCAAGAATAATACTAAAGAGGTCAACCGGTAAAAATAGCAATAATAATACTAAAGAGGACATCTAAGAGCAAGAATAATATGAAAGAGGATATCTAGTAGCAAGAATAATATGAAAGAGGACATCTAAGAGAAAAAATAATATGAAAGAGGACATCTAAGAGCATGAATAATACAAAGAGGATATCTAGTAGCAAGAATAATATGAAAGAGGACATCTAAAAGCAAGAATAATATGAAATAGGACATCTAATAGCAAGAATAATACAAAAGAGGACATCTAATAGCAAGAATAATATGTCATAGCTCATAAAATCCGAAATTACCGAAATTAAAATGTCTTTACTTTAAAAAAAAAACAATCTGTTTTAAAAATTTGGCAGAAAAGAACATCTGTAGTAAAAAATACAGTATTCTGAAAATTTATTAATAATTATTTATTTAACTATAATCTTGCTTTGGTGCAACTAAATATGATAAAGAAAAAAGTTGCATTTTATGAAACGATTATGATTTATTTAAAGTGGTAAAATAGAACTTAAATTTCTCCTCATAGATAGGCAATATTTTATTATGAATGTGTTTGGCAAATTTTTTTATTATAAAATTCTAATATACATTATACAAAAAAAAAAATCATAATCACCATTTTTTTTTGTTGCCTTTAAGAAAAAAAAAGATGGAATTTAGTTAGCACTGAAGGTGTAGGGTATGGAGGTCCATGGTATATATATATATATAAAGTACTAAATAAATTTCCCCTGTAAATAGTAATACAATTATTGTGTAATACTTGTTGAATATTATATATTACACAATAATTATCTTTAGTTTTATAGCTATGGAATAAATAGAAGATAAATAAATAGTTTGTAACAATTAAATCTGAAAACAATATATTTAAAAATTATAAATGCAATTTGCAATGTTATAATTTATTATTTATTAGTTTGCATTCAGAAAAGGTTACTGTTTAATGAGGTTTATTTAAACTTCTTTCTATCAATAATTTCAATCTCAGTGGTCAAGTTGCAGTCTTTAATGTCTAAAATATATGGGGCCATTAATAAAGATGGAATTCCACTTCTATTGTTAAAAGGATGTTGCCTTGATAACAGTTTAAAATTCTTGGTTATTATCTATATTGGGATTGTCTAATTGATAATTGTTTTCTAATGGTTACTTATAAACTATTTAGTCTTGAGCATTCAGCTTCACCTATTTAAATAAAAAGTAGGTTGAAGTAAAGAGGGGTTCCCCTCTTCCATAGCGTAAGCTTGTGGTTAAACACCTGTAGAGGTCCCTACTATCGCATTCTACACACATATTCTTGAGGTTATAGCCTCAGTAAATATTACTTATGATTTAAGTAATAATTTGGGTGCAATTTAAAAATTATAATTGCGATTTGTAACATTATAAATGGCTATTTGTTATTAGTCTGCATTCAGCACAGGTGATATTTTCCTGATTAAAGAAGTGTATGTAAACTTCTTTTTACCAATAATTTCAATCTCTTTGTTCAAGTTGCAATCTTTAGTGATTATATAAATATATGGGACCATTAACAAGGTTGGTTTTCATTTTTATTGCTAAAAGGAGGTTGCCTTGACCACAGTTCGAAATTCTCGATTGTTATCTATATTGGGTTTGTCTAAGTGTTGACTAGTTTCTAGTGGTTAATGTATAAATGCACAAATTTATGTCTGCCACTTTATGGAGAATGATTATTCAGTAAAGAAAAAAAAAGAAAATCAAAATTAAAAGAATTAGATTTACAGTTTAAAAGTAATGTGTGAGTAGAACTCATATATTTTGTGAATATTGTGACTTTAATATTTATTTGTGACTATTAATTATAGACAGGAAAAAATTAAATTATTTTAAGAAAACCCTCTGCAAGATAAAAGATTTAAAATTATTCCTATTGCTAATGAAGTAGAAATAACTTAATAGACTACTTAATTAACAGGAG